>JAULKM010118336.1:0-13561 GCA_032355605.1 Rubia tinctorum | reverse complement strand
CCCCCCCCCCCCCCCCCCCCAGGAGCACAGGACGGAGGCAAACCCGGGGATTCGTAGGGTAAATAACGTTATTAATGGTATCGTTGGTGAAAGATCCTTAAACACAATTATGAAGGTTGTTTTACGCCATGTCCCTGCTGGGGATCCCTGACATAAACAATTGTGAGTGGATAAGGCAATAACATTTTCATAGGAAGATGAGTTCATAAATCAGACCCCACATGCATATTCTATGGTTATTTCGGCTATTTTTGGGAATTCTTTGATTAAGAGTGTATTTGTATATGATGGAAGTGGTTTTGAAGTGATGTTTGCACACTTTTTTGATTAGTTGGACATATGCTGCAATAGTATGAAAAAGTTTACTTCTCCGTTATAAATATTCACAGGTAAAGTCGTGTTTCCATTAGGGGAAATTAATTTTTCAGTACGGGTAGCAAATAGAGAAAAATAGTGATAATAAGTTGTACATTTGGAGTTGTTGATGCCTATTCACTGTATAATGTGATCTTGGCCATCAGTGGATGTGTTAGGCTAAAGCTGTATAGTCCCCCTATCACCTAATGATGAAATTCCCAACAGAGAGAGGAATAGCAGCCATTCAAGAAGATTAAGCGGTAGCAAAGAGTTGTAATCTTACTACAGTAAAAGGTGCAGGAAAAATGGCTTCAGTAATGACGAAGTTAGTCCTACAGATGCAGAACAGTTGGCTATTCAAGATTTGGGTACAATAGCTACCGGGAAGTTGATGTCGGAGGATATAAGAGAGAAGTTAAAGGTTTTTATCGATGGATATAGTGATATGTTTTTGTGGATTATATCATATCTCAATGGAGTGCCATCGAAGTTGGCATTGCATAGGTTGAACATTAACCCCTCGATAAGGCCAGCAAAGCAGAAGAGGGGAGTATTTTCTCCGGAAAGAGCAGAGGCAATCAAAGTGGAAGTTGATAAGTTGCTTAAAGCCGAAGTTATCGAGGAGGTGTATTGTTCTGAATGGTTATCTAACTTGGTAATGGTCTCAAAGCATGATGGTACTTAGAGGATGTGTATTGATTTTACTTGAACAAATGTTGCCCAAAGGAAAGCTATCCATTGCCACCCATTCATAAGTTGGTTGAGGCTATAAATGGGTATCGGGTGTTGGCTTTCTTCAACGCTCACAAAGGGTATCATCATATATTAATAGCTAAAGAAGATAATGAAAAAACTTCACTCATTATGGATGTGGGGACATTTTGTTAAGAGAGATGCCGTTTGGGCTTAAGACTACGGGGGCTATATACCAACGGTTGGTGGATCTATTGTTCAAAAAATAAATTGGAGAAAACATGGAGATACATGTAGATGATATGGCCGTGAAGAGCAGGAATCATAAGCAGTTTAAGAAGGATTTGAAAGAAACATTCGATGAGCTGAGGCTATCGAACTTAAAGCTCAACTCGACCAAATGTGTGATCGAAGAAGGGGCTGGAAAATTCTTGGGGTTTATGGTATCCAAAAGGGGTATCGATGTTAATCATGAGAAGGTTGAGGCTTTGATCAACATGAGGTCTCTATAGACGTTGAAAGAGGTCCAAAAATTGACGGGGTCTCTGGCAGCCCTAGGTCGATTTCTATCAAAGGGTGCAGAGAATCGTTTGCCTTTCTTTGATATGTTAAGAAAGGCTAAGAAGTTCGAGTGGAATGAGAAGTGCGAGAAGGCATTCGTGGAATTAAAAGAACATCTTCGGAGGTTGCCGACACTTGAAAGGGGTGAGGTTTTGTATCTTTATATATCTGTGTCTCCTATGGCTTTTAGTGCAATGTTAGTGAAGGAAATATGAAAGCAACAACATTCGATGCATTTCGTAAGTAGAGCCTTGCAAGGACCAGAAACAAGGTATACAACCTTCGATAAGTTAATTCTGGTGTTGGTTCATGAAGCACGAAGGTTGTGACCCTACTTTCAAGGGAATACCATAGCTTTTCTTACTAATCATCTGATTTGGAAGATACTCTTGAAGCCCAAAGTTTAAGGAAGAATGATAAAATGGGCAGTAGAATTGGGGGAACACCATATACGATTTTAGCCCAGAACTGCAATTAAAGGTCAGACCCTTGCATATTTCATTGTATAAACTATGGAGCCCATAAAGTTGGAAGATATGCGAGATAACGAGAAGGTTTGGGAGTTATATGTTGATGGTTTTTCTCATCCGGGGGGTTACGGAGCAGGAATATTGCTTAGTAGTCCCGAGAGTGTGGATTATCCGTATGCCTTGCACTTTGAATTTAAAGCTATGAACAATGAAGATGAGTCAGAGGCTTTGATAACTGGTCTTTGTCTAGCTAAAGAGATCAAGGTAGAAAAAAATCTGGAGATATTCAGCGATTCTCGGGTTGTAGTCCAAGAAGTTAAAAGCGAGTATGAAGCGAGAACGCAACTTGCAGCGATATTTGGAGGTATTAAAATCATTGATGAATGGCTTTCGAACATATACCCTAACACAGGTGCCGAGGGAGGAGAATTATAAGACAGATGCTTTGAGTAAACTTGCTTCCTCTGACCTTGGATTTTGGCTGCAGAAACAATTGATGATGGAGACATGGAATAGGCAAAGTTTCGAGATAGAAGAGGTAATGATCCTTGAAGAATAAGATTAGTGGATGATGCCCATTGTTAATTATCTACGAGAGATAATTCTACCCGAAGTGGTTTTAGAAGCAAGAAATATAAGGTTAAAAGCTCCACGATACGTTTTGCAGGATGGATTTCTATATCGTCGAGGTCACCTTCAACCAATTCTTCACTGTGTTACTCCTTTTGAGGCAGATTATGTAATCAGGGAAGTTCATGAAGGAATATGTGAAGCCACTAGGGCGCTAGATCTATTGCAATGAGGCTTATTCGGCAGAGTATTCTTGGCCTTTAATATTTGATGATGCAAAGAGGTATAGTCAAGCTTTCCATCAGTGCCAGAAACATACACACGTCACTCATGTTCCTCGCGAGGAGATGATGAATATTCATAGTTAGTTGCCATTTGACAACTGTGGGATCGATATAGTAGGGTCGTTCCCAGAAACACCAGGGTGATTCAGATATATCATTATGGCCATCGATTACTTAACTAAATTGGTGGAGTCAGAGCAAGTGACAAATATGAAAGGGAAATCGGTGATTGCTTTTTGTTGGAAAAATGGTGTGAGAAGTATAAGATACAACAAAAGGTTACATCGGTATCCCCAAGAAAATGGTCAGGTGGAAGTCGCCAATCGTATCATTTTAATGGTATTCAGGAAAGACTTGAAGGTGTTGAGAGAAACTGGATACATGAACTGCGAAATGTTTTATAGGTCTATCGAACACCAGAATCGTCTGCCACTGGGGAAACACCATTCGTTCTGGTTTATGGGTATGAGATTGTGATTCCTACGGAAATCTAAATACCGAGTCCAAGGGTGATAACTGTTTATGAGGAAGAAAATGAAAACAATCATCGTGTGGATCTTGATTTTGTGGAGGAGAAACTAGAATTGGTATCTCTACATGAAGCCAAGGTAAAGGAGAAAGTCAAGCGTTTATATATCGAAGGGTTCGAAATATGCAATTAAATCCAGGAGACCTCGTTATAAGAAACAATGAGAAGAGTCGGAGGGAACCTGACAGAAAGCTTGCAGGAAACTGGGAAGGGTCATACAGAGTGATTGAGGCGTATCCCGGAGGTAGCTATACTCTCGAAGTTATAAATAGGGATTGAATTCCGAGATGATGGAATGTTGTTAATTTATGGAAGTATCACTAGCTTTAGAAGACTAGACCTTGGTGTATGTTGAAACGCTGCACCAAAGATCAAATTTGTATGATGCATGTTGAAACACTGCATTTTCTGAAAATATATGATATATGTTGAAACACTGCATCTTTTGAAAATATATAATGTATGTTGAAACGCTGCATCTTATGAAAATATATGATGTATGTTGAAACACTGCCTCTTTTTA
This sequence comes from Rubia tinctorum, assembly GCA_032355605.1. NCBI lineage: Eukaryota > Viridiplantae > Streptophyta > Magnoliopsida > Gentianales > Rubiaceae > Rubia > Rubia tinctorum. The sequence goes on along the minus strand of JAULKM010118336.1, from coordinate 9,574 downwards.
ATATATATGATGTATGTTGAAACGCTGCATCTTTTGAAAATATACGATGTATGTTGAAACGCTGCATCGAGGATTGAAATCATACTACTTATGTCGAAACATTGTACCTAGCGATATTAGTACAGTAAGCTTTAAATTTTATTATTAATAGTTAATCGCACGATACAAATAATCCACACTCTTAGTACTCATGGAGAAAATTAAATTAAAAGTTATCGTAGACATCATACATGAAATGTGCACAGTAAATTCAATGGCTAAAAGCTCTAGGGGACTAATTTTCCTAACTTCTCCTCTAGTTTCTCAATTTCTTCTATTTTAATCATGGATGCACGTTGAAAGTCGCACTCTTGCTCTTTTTCGGGGTACTCGGAAGGATCAATTGCATCTTTTGAACGAGAACGTTTATATCTTTGACTTGATTGGCTGTCGTTCTCCAATTTTTTCAGTTGAAATTCTTCAGTTCTAGGATACTTTCTTTTGCTTGAGGTCTTTTGCTTTTCTCTGTTGCTATTAGATAACTGAAACTTCTTTATAGTTTTCAAAGTATTAGAAGCTGAATTCCTCGAAGCCCCTGACCGATATTGTACCTGGGGAAATTCTCTTAGCCATTCTAATATGGCTTCAATTGCTTCTTTCTGACGCTAAGTCCCCTCATTATACACCTTAAGATTATTAATATAGTAATCAACTGTCCTTTAGAGGAACTCAAGTACACATGTGACAAGTTTCGGGTGAAGAACACCATGATACAGTCTGTGGGCTCGAAGACTCTCAATATAAACTTTAAGAGTAGCTTGTAGATGTTTATTTTATGCATTAAGATGAGATTTTTGGTAGCCAAAGACTCAGTTATCGAGGAATTTCCATCCTTAACTTCAGGTTTTTCCATTCAGGCTTCACTCAATTGGTTGTTCTCGTTCAACGCCATTTCATTCAACTGCACAACTTCTTTAACTTGAGCCTTGAGCTTCTAAACTTCGGTTTGACTAAGAATGAGGCAAACTTTGATGAGAGGCAGCTGATTAGCATCTGTGGGACATCGAGAAAGAGACCTGAATTGACATATTATCTGATGAATAATATCTTGATAGCTCCTCTCGACGGGGTCACAATTATCAACTATTTCGAGGGTCACAACCCCCATTATACTTCCTTACTTCACTTTTCCTTATTAAATCCTGAAATGCAGGACATGTGTCATTTTCCCATGAATTCAATTCTATATTCTTGTCCGAAAGATATTTTAGATTCCTTTGTATCGAAGGGTGACTACTATTGTGCCAAGAGTCTAGTTCCTTTTTCTACTCAACCAAATTTAACATCATTTTCATCTGGTCTTCTCGCGTGTTATTTAGATCTTTTTGGGTCTCAGAAAGATCTCGACAAGAATTATGAAAAGCTCTCTTCAAGGTGTTATACTACGAAGAGAAAAAGATAGCATAAGTTAAAAAGAGAGAAATAGAGCAAAATAAGTTTTCAAAAATAAGAAAAAATACATGAAGCCGCACCTCGGGGTCTATTTCTCCCGGGGTATATATATAAGAAAAAATAAATTTTCATAAATAAGAAAAAATACAGGAAGAGCAATGTCGACGGGGACAAGACTAGGGTAAGGAATATGTATATATATATATATATATTAAAATGTCAAAGGCATGAACAAACCTCGGGGTCCTTTATTAAATTACCTATAGCTACCTCATCAGGCGTCAGAGCGTTCGAGGACGCTCGAGGAGTAATAGTAGGGAGAGAAGTTGTTTGTTTGTTCCTCTCCCTTTTTGATAACTCGTCTGAGAAATGTCCCTTAGATCCTTTTTTGCTTGATTTTATCTTTAGGGATCCAAGTTTCTGTACCCTTAGGTGGGGGGTTAGAGACGGGAGTAGAGTGTTGCTGGAAGCTGGAGGAGGGTTACTGGGGTTGCCATTCTGAAATCGAGCCTTCATTAAAGCTCCGCTAAGACCCACTGGAAAATGAAAATGAGTGGTGAGTTAGAAACAGAGTAGGAAAAATCCTTGAAAAACAAACCCTATAAGTATGATAAGAAGTAAATTTCATTGATTAAAAATCCTTCGGAGGTCTCTAAAGGTTGAGGGTTTTCTGAAATTATTTTGAGAAGGGGGTTCTGAAGTGGACTGGTCAGAAAGTTGCTAAAGTTTATTTCCCTCCTTTATAAGCTTCTTCTGTTTCTTGCTCCCTTCAGAGCTATCTTCATGGGTTGTACGGTGTATCTTCGCTAGTCTCTTACTCTCCAATTTTTGGTAGGCATATTTATTGTAAACTTCAGGAGGCCAGGAAAATCAGCCAAGCCTCTCGTCATAATTGAGAAAATTGTTGTAATGAATAGACGTTTCAAGGAGGCGTCTCTTATCATCTTCAAGGTCACTAAGGGAAACATACTTCTTCCCCCCCCCCTGAGCTTTCAACAGTCACTTTCAGATTCAATTGAGGAACCTTGTACCTTTTACGATCGAAGGTAAGGCCTCTCCTTTTATCTTTCCACCCCCTGATTTGGAAGGAAGGGTGAAGATTTTTTGCTTTCTATGCTTACTAGCAAATGTGATTATATTATCTATCGATTTACCACTTTGCGTCATACTGTCCAATGAGCGAAGTAGCCGGTATTTTGTCTTGATCTTGAGTTCGTCATACCTCGTCATAAACATCACAATAGTCACTATCACGTTCAGATAAACTTGTGCAGGACAAACTTTGAATTCTCTAAGAAGTTTCGAGAGTAATGAGGGAAAGGGGAAAAAAGCTCTGACCAAATATGCTTGGTATAAACAACTAATAGTCCTATAGATTGACATCATGAGGAATATTTTGCCCAGATGGAATGGTGGCTAGAAGATTTGGGACCAAATCTTACCCCTCGATGACAGGGGGCTTACTACCAGATGTTTCTTCCTTCTCCACTTCAGGAGTAGAGGTCTTTGAAGATAATTTCCTTTGAATAGATTTTTTCTTCCTCAAAGAAACCTTCGAGGATACGGTGAGATTGGCCGTAACAACTATAATGCCAGGTGGGTTTCCAATCACTGACATGCCCCTTGAGGAAATTCCCAATATTTAGCCTGCTAGCAAAGGAAAGCCGTTTGTGTGTAAATCACCCATTGTTGGAAAATATAACTCCACGCTCCGGTTCAGAATTAAAATTTGACCTCTTAGGAAAATCGATTTCTTCCCTCTCTAACTCAGTGTCATCAATAAACCCCCTCTCAGCAGATCCCTCATTAGATACAAGAGCATTGGCATCCATTATAAAAATATTGGGGAAAAGAAGATGAAAAAGATAGCGGAACTTACTTTTTGGAAAGAAGAAGGTGATTGAGATAATGGTGGGGTGAGAAGAGTTCGTACGCTGTTTATCTTCTTCGGATGAACTGCAAGTGATATGAGGAGTAATTGGATAAATGAACGGTTAAAGAATCCCTAAACAGTGGTTGGAATAATGATTACCTTGGGAAGTTCAAAATTTTGAAAAGGAATGAGACTTTTCACATATTTTTAGGAAAAATCATCATTTACGCGCCTTTTGACGCAAATAGTGGGAACACGTGTCTTTTCAAATTTGATAAAAACTAAGAATAAGAAAACCAAAAGCCACCTCGACGCTCGAAGATAATTTCCTGGCATGAAAAGTGTAGATAGTTCACGGGTGTTCATGAATTTAGGTTTTCGAGCTATCGTCTCGAATCTTTATAGCCTTGGGAGCTTTTAGTTTTCTGGAGACTTTTGATGATGATCTGATTTAATTAGCCCAAATAGTTTATAAGGTCCGAGGAAGGTGTAATTCAATAAGCCCAAGTAATTTGTTAGCTTGTTGGGCCCTTTTAAGCCCAGTTAAAGTACATGTACAATTAACCCTAATGGCTATATATCATGGTCATAAACAAGTATAAATACCAGGTACATTTTAATACTGTTTTATACCGTATTAAGACAGTTTTGACTGACTTAGGCATACGAACATCTTCCCCCGGGACTTCCTCGGGATTATTTTTGTGTAGATTGCGATCGAGAGACTTGAAGGTGTTTCTTAGCTGGTTCGAGACGCATTAGCGACCAACCCATATGAATCTACCCATATGATTATCCACAACTTTCGCTTCCATATCTACAGTTTTTTAAGTAGGAGTTTCATATATGTATAGGTGATGGTCAAGTGAAGTTTTGCCAAATGGCATATACAAGCTCTAACCAAATAGAGAAACAAGGGTGGGTATAGTTGTAACGTGTAGATGCCCCTTATCAAAATTTTATTTGCCTATCACCTGCACATATATAAAATCTCAACATAAAACAATACTGTCATATTTGGGGTCCTGAAAGTCCTAATGTTGCATTGAGCTAGAGCTGAGAGAACATTTTTTTTCATGGGAATATACGCTGAGTTGGCCATCATACCAGTCGGCCCACGAAGAGTCTGACTTGTCCCAATCTTATGCACAACACGTCATGGGCCTGTTTAATGCCCAAAGACGACCCAAGCTATTGAGCTGCATGCGGGGATTCACTTGGTACATGTACGAAAGCTCGTGCCTGGGCACAACACTGTAATCGGACGGGCCTGGATCGACCTGTCCAGACATGAAACATGAGACCTCAAGCCATAGTTGTGTGCTAGGACGATAAAAGCTTTTCATGAAAATTTGGAGCTCGCAAGAATTGACCTACAACAATCTATCATTTACTTAACCACAAATTCAATACACCACATTTGTCTTTTATTTGATTTCTAAGTAATAAAAAAATAACTATATTACTCCCTCCATCCCAACTCAAATTACACAGTTATTTTTTGGGCACTATTCTTTATCAAAGTTTGACCGCATATTAGAATAAATATATGAGTAACAATACTATCGTATGTAATATTGTTGAATTCTTCGTAACAAGTACTTTCTAAATATCAACTCTTCTTTATTTTCCCTTATTATACGTAGTTATACATATTAACGGTCAAACCTGTTTTTTTAACAACGTTATAATGATTGGTGTGAAATTTTAGTTGGGACGGAGGGAGTATAAAAAATAATCCCCGTTCCAAATATAGATGAACAAAATACATCGACAAATCATTAAACAATACATCACTATAGTTTATCATTAGCTAAACAATATTTCTTTTTCATAAAATGTAATAACTTGTAAGTTGGAATTGTTATAAAAAAATTAAGTTGGATTTGAAACATAATGTTGATCAAACTTATTCACTCAACAATATAATGAATACTCCAATGTGATCTATTGACGAATGAATCAAATAACTTTAAATTTCTAAAATGTCAATTTATAACTTATTTTCTTAAAATTAAAATATTTTTATAGCAATTCCTACAATATTACACAATAAAATGTAATCTTTAACGAGATCAAGTATTATCATGTAATGCAAAGAAATTTAATTAGGCACGAGGTTTCAAATGAGATTTATATAAAAACTGAGAAATAAAGAGAGATCAAGGTGCAAATACCATTTATTGGGGTGATGGGCACAAATAATTGAGAAATTAATGATTACGGGTCAAGAATCTCGGAAGTCAAGACTTCCGATCAGAGAAATTTGTGGGTTAATTCTTTCCTCCATTTCAACGCAAAGCGCCCGTTTTAAGACCATATTTGATGTTTCATGATGTGCTCAATATATATCCCATTTTTAACACATTTGAAATTTAATTTTGTAATAGATTAGGGATTTAATTGAAAAGAAATTAAATCATGGAATTAAGTTAAATCTTGTCTCTAAAACAAAACCCTCTCCCTTCTCTCTACCCCAAAAATAAAACCCTAATTTTTGAATTCTGGAGGGGCCGCCGTCGCCGGAAAATCACCTCCGGTGGCACCCCCCTCCCAATCCCACCCTCCCAACCCCCTTACCCTTTGTTCCCAACCATCTCCAGTTTTTAATCGGCTCCAGATTTGGCGCACTAAGTCCGACTTCCATCGTCCGACTCTGCTCCAATGGTGGCGACGGTGAGACAGGCACCCCGCCGACAATGGCGCTCCAAGCCCGGCGTGGTTGCTCCTGTAACGATGGTTGCTCCAAGCCGGATGTGGTTGCTCCAAGTCGGGCGTAGTTGCTCCTGTTGCGACGGTGGCCCTTGCCCGGCGTCGGTGCTATAGGGCAACGGAGACACGGTGAAGCTCAGCTCCAGCCGACGACGAAGCTCCAGGCCGGCAACGATTCTACAGGCCGACGCCAGTGCCCGGTGCTACCGAGGTAGCAGCTCGGCTACACTAGCGCCTCTGATCCTGGTCGACGGAGCGCTTTGCACGGCGACAGAGAGCTAGGGAGTCGGACACTGCTCCAGTGGCTCAGTTTTCCGGTGTTCGAGCGGCGCTGACGCTGCTCATGTCCAGCGTGGACGCTGATCCGGACCTGAGTTCAACATTTCCCCATTTTCTCTTAATTTACTGAGGTAAAGTGACTAGTTCTTAGAGTTTTCTGAGTCTACTCGAATCTGAGCAGGCCAACTCAGATCCAGTAATGGCCAACTCGGACTCGACTCAGGACCGAGTCAACTCAACTCAGTGATGAGTCAATAATGAGTTGACTCAAACAGACAGGCTCAACTCGGGTCAAATAGAGCCGAATATATTTCTGGATGGAAGGGTATGAGGGGTACTTCTCCATTTTTATTTTATTTTTCTACTTTTCATTTTCTCTTTTCAGGTGGGAGGCTTTTAATTAATTTATGTTCTTATTTATTTATTTCAGTTTACTGTGTTTTATCATTTTCAATTGAAAAGGGCCAGAAATTATTTTGGTTTTTTGATTTGGTATTAAATAAGAATTCTCTCTGTCAATGCTTGTTTTGCCGACAGCCTAAGTCGGTAGAAATTGATTGCTTTCAGATTTGATATCCAAAGAGACAAAACGAGAAATCCAAGTTAGAGTCGTTTTAAACAACATACTTTTGGTGATACTGTTTTTCTAAGGATAAAATCAGATTTGTAAATTTCGGTCCATTAGGGTGCGCAGATCAATATCATTGCTCAGTCGATTAAATTGGTTTTTACAGCCTCTTGGAGCAAAGTTAGAGTGAATTCTACGTATTATAAGTGATTTTTATACACTGGTAGGAAAAATTTTGGGCAATACAGACGACTGATTTTCAATCTCCTAGTGTAAGAAAAGGGTTTTACGTGTCAAATGGAGATGAACCAGAATTTTAGTTGGGGAGCCTTAATTACTTCGTTTTGATTGCCTTGAGTTTTGATCGATGTGGGGACAAAACACTTATTGTGCATATTATTTGATACTTCACTGTTTTGATTCTGATGGTAGTCTCGGGTCAATTTTATTGTGACTACAATATGGCAAAACTGTGTAAACCACTTATTCTTGGGGCCTCTTCTCATTGCCACATAAGCTTTCCACTTCTATTGTAATATGATTAGGGCTTATGTGTAATTTCTCTTAGTGTAGACTACACTTGTTTATACCTCGGTGTAATGGGTTTATCCCACACCACTTATTGTACTGCACATTGTGCAAATTGAACTTAATAGAAAAAGGAGGGAACCCTATAAACCCGTCTTTGAGACGGTTTAACTTTTTTTTTTATAAAAAAGAAAATGAGGCAAAAGTAATAGACCGATACAGTAGTCAGTTTTAAACCTACTTTGTCACTCAAATGAAAGATAACAAATGAAAAGGAAGAACTAAAAGTTGAAAGGATTTAGTTCATATGTGTTGATTTCGACAGAATTTAAAGAGTCCGTCCCCTTAAAGCGGTATTTTCATAAATTATGAAAAAATTAATAATTAAATTTAAAATTAGAAAAAATTAAGATTTAAATTAAAAATTAGAAAAAATTAACATAAAATTTTTGGGTTATATTAATCGGGTCATACATTTATAACTATAACACATTGCATAGTAAAATTTTAACATTGTAACTAAAATATTTTATCTTTTTATAATTCTAATTTTAATTCAACCTCATCTTTTTATATGTTTATAAAAAACAATTTCCCCCAAAATTTACCGAATTAAATTTTTGCAATGTTTAATTTCAGAAGTTTATAACTTAAAAGAAATATCGGCCTACATTTTATAAGATCTTAAATTAATATAGCATTATATATTTCATTTTTCAAAGTAATTTTTTCTGCCTCCACATATACACAAATCAAATCCTCCATTCATCAAAATATCTATTTTCAAAACAAGATGGAGACTATCTTTAATAGAATAGATGAATTAGAATCAGGTTAAAAAAGAAATATCATTTCTGATTGGTTTTGTATATATCATTTTCCATATTTGATTCTATCTTGTATACCCTTTGTACTCACTATATATATGAATAAACACAGCCACAATTATTTGTTGGTTATACATTCTATCATGATATCAGACAGGTCTCTCTAAAATTCCTGGCTTTTATCTCTCTTCTCCCAAAATTACCATTAAAATTTAATTGCCCAATTTTCCGACAAGCCTCCGACCACCGCCGCCCTTAGCCACCATCTTCTAGCAATCAAGTCTGCTCTGCTTGGCTTCTTCTACGTCACTCCCCACTCCTGTTTGTAGCTTTGCTAGTCATCGTTGCCATCTCCGTCTCTGACTTCTGCTGTCATCGGACTTTCCCCAGCGAATTGGTTTCCGCTCGATTTGGTTTCCTCTGCTCACCCGATTTGGTTTCCACTGCTGATTGCTATTTGCTCCCCATCTCCATCTATTTTCCGGCCACCTTCTCACTATCCGATAACCCCGCTGCCTGCTCACGCTGCCGCCTCCACCGGATCCAGCGATTTCTTCTCCAGCGAATGAGGTGCGTGAGCCACACGCGCCCTTTTTTCACTCGCGCGTACATCTCCGCGAGTGTCCCCATCTCTACGCGTCCGCACACGTGTCTCACCATCATAAGCTGATCTCGCGTGCCAATTTATCGCGAGTTGCATCGATTTCTCTTGAGTTAATCTCCTGCTCGCGATAAATTCCCCTCTAGTCAGCATCTCCTTCATCGCCTAGTCAGCGCCCAGTTAGCGCCAATTAATTTATTAAAAAATATTTAAAAATTTGTTTTGTTTTATATTATGGGTCATTTTGCTCGGCCACGGTGCCAATGGTGCCATGCTCTAGATCATATTGCTTCTTCTTGTTCTCAACTGCATGATGAATGGTACCAGTTGAAATGTCAGTGGTGTAAGAAGTTTGGTCACTCTGCCTCGACATGTCCTCACTTGGTCTCTGAGACTTCTTCTTATGGCTCTTTACTGCATGTTCTTTGGATAGTTGATTCTGGCGCAACCAACCACATGGCTTCCTCTCAGTCCACTCTTGATCGCGTGACTCCTTATTCTGGTAACCGTCGTGTTTTTGTTGGTAATGATTCTGCTCTTAAAATTACCCATGTTGGTCATTTCCGAGTCTCTGATTCATTATCTTTATATGATGTTTTGGTGGTTCCTCATATTACCAAAATTTTGCTATCTATTAGCAAGTTGACTAGGGATATGAATGTTGTTATTTGTTCTGATGATTCTTCTTTCACTATTTCGAACAAGTTTACTAGAGATGTTATTGGCAAAGGCCATCTTGATAGTGGCTTATATGT
>JAULKM010118326.1:0-21466 GCA_032355605.1 Rubia tinctorum | reverse complement strand
ATACATGCCTACCCCCGACCCCACCCCCCCCCCCCCAAAACACACACACCTGCACAATTCCATTTCTAATGGCGACTATTGTTCTTAATACTTAACTATCAATTTATCCATCAGTGTGCAGCAAAACGTATTATTGCATCGATGGACTTCGGTGAATCAACTCCGCCTAACGAGGTTTATGACCATCAACTTTCCGTAAGGAATCTTTTAACCCTTCTCAAATCCCACTGAATACTGAATTATATTCTCTTCAAACTCAACTGTATTATATTGTGAAATAGAATTACAAAATCATGTATCTTCTAGGGGGTCACAGAAGACCAGGATTGCAATGCAGTTGTGCAACAAATCTATGAATTTATAAGTTCAGCAACCCAAGTATTTGGAACTAACAAAATCTTCTGTATCCCTTTCAGTGCCTGTGTTTGGATCCAATAACATCTCCATAGCCATTTTTATGGACAGACTAAATTTATTCATGACCAGCCTCAACAACACACACAAAATGGAGTGGATCCGTGGATCAAAACTTGATCTATGGGTATCGTAAGAATGCACGCTCACATTATTTTACATGCTGCATAACTATTGCTCATTTCTATTTTTTTACAGACACCTATGCGATGGGATGGTTGATCGATGTCACATCCAGTTTGTTCCAGCTTCTTCAAATTTCTACGCTCAAAATGCCCATCAAAGGATTGAATTCACGGCGAAAGAGGTTTCAACTATCATGCGCCGAACACAAGCAAGGATGTACGTATTCCCAAACACAAGCAAGGATGTACGTATTCCCGTACAATAGAGAGTAAGTTCCACGCATGTACATGATTACAAAAATTGGGGTATTATTAGTTTCACGTATCTTCGTTTTCCCCCCAAACTTATGCATTAATAATCACAGCAGTTACTTTCTTGTTTACTATCGCAGTAGCCATTGGGTTTTTATCGTCTTTGTGCCGGAACATGAACAGGTATATTGCATCGACTCGATGACAGGGGGAATTGACAAACATAACAAGACTTGCCTTCAATTGATTCGTTCGTAAGTTGATCAATTCAATCCCAACGCCATAAAAATTACACCTGCTTATACTATTAGGATCCATACATATGTTTTTGTATTCATATATTGATAAAAATATTTTTGCACTTACTTCTAGTATTGCAACAAAATATCGACTAAACGTCAATTCAGATCAAAGTAAAACGTACCCTCAGACTATACATGGAATGTGATAAACATCGATGTACGTATAGCTCATACAATTGTAAATCCCGTGTCAATTTCATGTTCGTAACCATATAAACATATGCTTCTCCGTATCAGCACAAAATTCAGCGTAGTACTTGGGAATGTGGATACCATTGCATGTATTATATGGAAAAAAATAGTTAAAGAAGTGCATGAGATTGACATAATTCAGGTATGTTTTCTTATGTAGTTTTTTCCTATGTCCAACGTCCGTCACATGTGGAATATAACATTCAATTTAATACATGTTCAGCAATTTCCAGAAGACCACACACCTTTGGGGAAAGAGAAATTACGCAGCATTACTCTTAGTTGGGTTCGTATTTTCGCGAAAAAAACTTTGCCCCATTGCATGGCTCAAATGCATATCAGAAAGGGAATTGAATCCATTGTTGGATAGGTTCATGATTACTTATAAACCATCACTAAGTATCTCTCTTTATGAAAGGTAAATTTCCCCTACATTCGATAGACATCATCTCCTCGTAACTTACGTAGGCTTGCCAACACAATTTTGGCAACCACTGACCACGTTAATGTATTCCATCACCTAGTCAAATTTCAGTTGATCATATTCAATAGCCTTTTGCTACAACATTGTTGTTTATGTCCGATGAATTGTGAGTGTTGGCAATTTGTGTAGATCAATTTTCAATGTTTGTTACGTTGCACTAGAATCTAGGAATTTGTGGAAATGTTTTTCTTTGTTGATAGATGTGGCCATAAAATCTCTCTTAGACTCTTTTACAGTTTGTAGTGAAGTATTAGTGCCATCTGCACGGTGCTGCGATCAATGCCAAGTCTGAGTTTTGTGTTTCCTTTCAACTAATAGAGCAGCTACGCGCAGCTGCGGTCAGAGATCAATTCAAGTTTTATTTTTCCTCAATCAAACTATTAGGGCAGATGCGCACAACAACGGTCAGCGCCCTAATCTATCTTTGTTTCTCCCAAACTGAACTAATACAGCAGTTGCGCACAGCTCCGATCAGCGCCCAATCACAATTATGTCCAAGTCGAATGGAACTATTAGAACAGTTGTGTGCAGTTGCGGCCAGGGCCCAATGCCAATTCCAAATAAAAAATCGATGAAAATTTCATCACCAGTTTCCTCAAAACTGGTGAAAATAACTAAACTCAGTTTTTTAAACCAGTGCTAAAATATGGAAACCGGTGCGAATTCAACACCAGTTTCAAAAAAATGGTTCCACCCAAACAGTGCTAAATTTAGCACCGGTTTCATAAAACAGGTGCTAAGCAAAAAATGATGCTAACCTACAATAAAATGAAGCTAATTTTAGAACTGGTGCTAGAGCAGAGAAACCGGTGCCAATTTAGCAGGGAAACCGGTGCTAACCTCAAAATCGGTGCTAAAATTAGCCCCGATTTTATAAAACAAGTGATAAATAAAAAAACCGGTGCTAAATTCATCACCAGTTTCAAAAAACCGGTGCTGACCTAAAAATCGGTGCTACATTTAGCACCAGTTACATAAAATCGGTGCTACCAAAAAAACTGGTGCTAAACCAAGCACCAGTTTCTCAAAAATCAGTGAAATCTTTTCACCGACTATTTAGGCACTGATTTATTAGACCCAAAAAATAGTTGCTAGATGTTGTGAAAAACCGGTGCTAAAGAGGGGGGGGGGGGTCTGTGGTAGTGAGTGCTAATACAACTTCTGACCGACATTGACTGAGAAACTCATACCCCGACACTAGATACCAGCGTTGACTGCTCCAATTTTCAGCGTTGACCGCTCCAATTTTCAGCGTTGACCATACTGAAATTACCAAATAAACCTATTCTACTTTCAATTTAATGTTAGAAATTTTTTACCCCCATAAATGTGCCCCACCATTAGACAAAAACAAGAATTCCATAATTATATCAGCACTTAATTTAAAGAGCGAACGATTTAGGAGACCCATAAACTCTCTCCATCATTCACATTTAGCCCCCTTTTGAACACTTTTGTCCCCTCAACTAACAAACCTTCTTAGTTGTGTCCCTTCCATCCAGTCAAAATGTTAATTTTAAGGGTAAATAGTAAAAAAATTCATTTTTAAAAAAAAATTTCCTTTTCCTTTTCCTTGTTTCATTTTCCCTTTCTTTCCATTTTTCCTTTTCCCCTTCCCCTCTCTCGACTCCATCCCTTCAGCACCGCCGTCGTCTCACCTTCACCACCGCCTCCCTCCACCTCCCCCGTCCCCCACCACCAGAAATATATGAAAATTTCTTCAATTTCTCATTAGATTTCAGAATCACTAAAAAAATGCATCATTACTCACCATCGACGTTGATAGCCTCATTGATATTGTTGGATTAGACTGGACAGGCAACAGTGGAAGCAGACCAAGGTGGTTTACGTTGGCGATGATTTCACCAGTCTAAAAATCTCCCTCATTTTTTAGAATCCCAACCTGTCGCACGACATTGTTCTAGACGAGTTGTTCCCAATGAACTCCAGGAAGGTCGTGTTGGTGGACGACATCTGTTGTGCATTGTCCTCAGAGTAGCTAACCGTAAATGTCAGCATATCCATGGGGATGTCAAGCGGTTTTCCCAAACGTCACTGTTCTATGCCTTGAGTATATTTAGGCAGCGGTTGGGAGGAGCCACAGGCGATGACGTCTTGCCCAGGGGGTTTGACGGAGCTGACAAGAACATCGATGGATTATAGAAGGAGTTTGACAGGAGCTTTGACTAGCGAACCAAGCGCGCTTTGGCTTCCAACCTGAAGCTCTCCCATTGGGCCATGTGGCTGAGATTGGTGACATTCTTGGATTGGCCATCGCTGGACAAAATGGCATTATTTTTGGGCTTATGTATATTCCTGTAGTTTGGGATCAATAAGTCCGGGGATGATTTCACCAGGCAATTTGTGGTGGTGGGGGCGGAGGCCGCGGTGAAGGTGAGGTGACTGTGGTGGTGGTGCATAGATAGAGTCGGGAGATGGAGAGGGGAAGGGGAATGGAGAAGGGAAAATGAAAAGAAAGGATAAAAACGAAATAAGGAAAATGGAAAACAAGGAAAGAAAGGGAATATGGAAAATGAAAAAGGAAAAAGAAAATTTTAAAAGGAGAAAAGGAAAAAGGAAAAAATGGGAATTGAGAAATTACTATTTTACCCTTAAAATTAACATTTTGACTTAGAGTTAACGTTTGACCGGACGGAAGGGTTACGAATCAGCAACTTTGTTAGTTGAGGGGCCAAAAGTGTTTTAAAAAGTAAGGGGCCAAAAGTGAACGATGGAGATAGTTCAAGGGGCTCCCAAGTCGTTTGCCCTAATTTAAAAAGTGAGGATCAAGTCAAGAATGTTTACACGAATATTTTATTTTTAAACTTTATAGAAATCTCCCCAAAAAGAGGCAAAACATGACTTTCGTGTCTTTTATAATGATCAACTGAAATGATACACATGATGAGAAATAGTTTTACTATCATAATTGTTATTATAGTAAGCATGTCAAATTAATTCAACGATAGTACAATCATCAGAAAATTTTAGTATGTGGGGGTGAAGGGACATATAAATTGATATGAATCTCCTTGCGGAGACTCCAAATTACAGAATTTTGAGAAACACTCTTAACGAAGGTTGATCGAAGCACCCCCTTGAAATCAAGAAAAGACATACGAAGTCTAGTCAAGAAAATAGCATTAGGATCTTCACTAGCACAAGAGACTAATTCACGAACCCAAGCACTTGTTGCACCAAAATTAACGCAAAGAATCCTAACGGTTCTAAGCACTAATCTTTATTAGACAAACCTAATGATTTAATGCTTAACAATCAATGAGTATAAACTCAAAATCTGAAATATATGATTGATAAAGTGTAAGGTAAATTCGTGGATGACCTCCTATTTATAGGACATAGTTTGACCACCTCCAAAACAGAAAGAAGATAGGTAATTTCCATCAGCAAGTGGAATGACTTATGACAACTTTAAGAATTTAAAACCATATCAAACTAAAATGTCTAAAATAGAGGTAAATATGGCCGAATTCACCAAGCTAAGTCTTGGATAAATATTGCCTTATCTAATCTTACCAAATCTAATCCTAATCAAATCGAAACTGAATAGTTTAAACCCTAAATAAGAGTATGGCCGAAATTGACTCAACCAAAGCCAATGTGGCTGAGTTAATATGACTTATAATAAAATAAGATAAAATACAATGACCACACCACCTCACTAAAAAAAACTTCGTGGAAAAAGAGTACAGTACTCTTCATGATGTCTTCATTATTTCGAAACTCTTGAACAATTAATCCCGGACATTTTCGATTTAGTCTTTAACTATTCATCATGAATTTGATTAATCAAAGCATTCAACGCCGCATCTTTAAGTTTAGTTCTTTCCCTAGTCATAAGACCAACCATGTCACATACAGGATCTCGAACATAACCCTTAAAGCTTTGATCAAGAGTAGGCACGTCGGCTGAAATGGGTATTGGCACGCTAGTTGACTCGGGCGTTGGCATGACCTGTGTTGGTGGCACGACTTGTGTTGCTGGAGCTGGCACAAAGAATGAAGCTCTTACGGCTCGTGCAGATCGTGTAGCTTCCTAATTTGTATCATTCCCTCTCTGGTCGAAAGGTTACGTTTTAAAAAATGAATCATCCTCAAAAGTAAATAGAGATAAATCGGCAACATTGAACGTAGCTCTAACACCATAATCGCCAGGCAAATCGATCTTGTAAGCACTATCATTCACACGTTCCAGCACTTGAAAATGACCATCACCATGCTGACTTAATTTAGATTTTCAAACATTAAGAAACCCTTCCTTGCAAAGATGCAACCAAACCCAATCTCTTTTTTTTAAACTGCATCAATTTTTGGCCATGGTTAGCCTTCTCCGCATTCTGCGCATTTGTCCGTTCAATCCCCAGTCACGCATTTTCATGTAACTACTTAACAAAATCAGCTTTCTTTTCTCCATCAAGGTTCCTAACATTTTTAAAATTAAAAGGAATAATATCAAGAGGTGTAATAGGAAGGAAACCATAAACAATTTCAAATGGAGATAAATAAGTTGTAGAATGAGTAGTGCGATTATAAGCAAACTCTGCTATTGGAATGCATGCTTCCTAACTCTTCATATTCTTTTGTACTAAAGCACGAAAAAGAGTGCTGAGAATACTATTGGTGACCTCTATTTGCCCATCAGTCTGTGGATGACTTGCAGTTGAAAACAGTAATTTTGTTCCCAGTTTGCGACATAGTGTATTCCAAAAGTAGGATAAGAACTTGACGTCATGATCAGACACTATGCTTGCAAGAATCCCATGTTACTGAACCATATCTCTAAGGAATAAGTCCGCCACATGCTTTGCGTCATCAATTTTCCTACAGGGAATGAAAGGTGTCATTTCAAATTTATCAACCACAACAAAGATAGAATCGTTACCTGATTGCGATCTTGGAAACCCAAGGACAAAGTCCATGGAGATATCAACCCAAGGATGAGTAGGAACAGGTAATGACGTGTATAACCTATGAGGCTTAGTAGTCGACTTAGCCTTAAAACAATCAATACAATTCCTACAAATCCTATCAAAAGATAGTGCCATTGTTTGCCAATAAAGCTCATGCAACAAATTATAATTTTTTTAGCACTAAAATGACCCAGAAGACCACCTGAACATGCTTCCTAGACAAGTAATTCACGCATAGAAAATTGAGGAACACATAGTCTGTTATCACGAAATAAGAAACCATCATGCTTATAGAACTTATTAAACGCACCATGTTCACATGCATTAAAAACATATAAAAGTTTGGGATCAGCCAGGGGTGAAACCGGGGCGCCACCCCTAGGATCCGGTAGCCCAGAATTCAGGCATTTCCACCACTGGAATCCATGGATTCCACCCTCCCCCTTGAATGGTTGCAGCGCCCCAATTCCAGTGACATCCTAAAAAAGACTACTGTGCTTTCAGTTTTTTTTGTTTTCTCACTAAACAAAACGACATCGTTTTCCCATAAGTGAAACAACATCGTTTTGTTTTTATAAAGGCAAAAAAAAGAAGTATGGCCAATTGGGCTAAAACCCAATTGGCCTAATTACAAAACCCCAAATTAAGAAACCCTGACTTTCTTAAATTAGAAATCGCGAATCGAAAATCAGAGGAAACCCACTGCTCTTCGCCTCTTCCTACTTCTGTCGTGACGTCGTTCATCCTTTGCGACAAGCGCGCCGCCGTCCGTCGCCACGATGCCCTCTGCCATCTGCCAGCGAGCTTGCCCTCCGACCCTTGTCACCTTGTGTCTTCAAAGTCCGGAAACCATGCCAGTAATTTTATACTTTACTCTCCATTGATGTTGGGTCAGTGAACTCCTGCAAAAATAGATATTTTAATTTTATTTAATATATAGGTCTAGCCAAGTATGAGCTTCCTTTTTTATATGTGTGGATGCCATTTCTTATTAGAATCATTAGCCCTCATAAAACTAATTGGTACTGTGTAGGGGGAAGTCTTGATGTTATATATTGAGTTATATGACTGTCAACCACCAATATGGGACTCTAACTCTAACATGCTCTCTCACGTGCAGTGGTGTGACATCATCGTGCAAACGAGGACAGAAAGGGGTAACGGTCCAACTTTGGGCTCTGATATCATATTAAAATCACAGGCTCCTATCATAAAACCAATTGGCACCATGTAGGAGGAGGTCACGATCTTATATATTGAGTTATATGTCCATCAACCACCAATGTGGGAGTCTAACTCTAACATTTTTTTATTAAATTCATTGGACTGACTCCAGTCCGAGCTAAATCAAGTATGCGAGGAACTATGAAGTGTGAGTTGAATATGCCAATTTTCCCATGTTGTGTTTAATCTGTGTTGAATAGCATATTTGTCTGAATAGCATATTTCTCGTATTGTGTTGAAACTTGAATTCGTGTGAATTGAATAGCATATTTTCTAATGTTGTGTAACTTGTGTTGAATCAGTTGATCAATGAGCATTGTGAATTGAATATGCCAATGTTTGTGTGAATTAGTTATACTAATAATTTAATTTGACAATATTTTTCTTATTTGACGTTAGATAGGTTATGGATAAATTCTTAATTTGAAGTAGTGGATCATCAATTTTTAAAAGACCAAGTGAAACAAATGAAGAAAGGATTAATGAAGAGGGTAGTAGTCAAAAGCATTTTCGTGCACAGTTCAATTCAAATTATAAATTTTGCAATGTTATCAGCATATGCAACGTCGTAGGATACAGTTGTCCCCTGTTAGTGGTTCTACATCTAGCAACGCAAGTATTAGAAAATAGTTTTTTATGCAGTGATTTGTCATACTTGTACAATTGTAATTATCATGTATTCATCTTATTATGTAAGCGATCATTAAAATATTGTTGTATAAAGCATCAAAAATAATTTTGCCTCTCTTTTTTAGCCCCCCCCCCTTACATAATGTCTTTTTCTGCCACTAGGATCAGCCGAATATAATTCTATAACGAATGAAAAGCCTAGAAGAACACAATTAATACGTGAAATTAAAGCATGTTTATGACAAAAGGCATCAACAACCACATTATCTTTACGTTTCTTATAATTAAGAGCATGTCAAAAAGTTCCAATAAAGTTAACCCAGTTACCATGACGCTTATTCAACTTCAACTGACTCTTCAAATATTTCAATGACTTATGATCAGTGTGAATAACAAACTGACACGGTAACAAATAATGTTTCCATGTTTCCAAATCACGCACAACAACATAGAATTCCTTGTCATAAACTGGATAATTAAGAGCACATCTCTTAAGCTTTTCACTAAAGTAAGTTATAGATCGCTTCATTTTCATAAGAACATCATCAATTCCTATGCTAGAAGCGTCGCAATGAATCTCAAACGTACAGTCAAAATCAGGTAAAACAAGTACATGCGCATGACATACGTAATATTTTAATTCATTAAATGTTTTCTCTTGACCCTCTACCCAAACAAATTTAACATTTTTTAACCAGTTTATTTAAATGTGCAACAATGGTGGAGAAATCACACACAAACCTTCTATAAAAAAAATAGCTAAATCATGAAAGGAACACATCTGATTTGGGTTGATAGGGGTCGGCCAAGACTGAATGGCTTTGATCTTAGATTAATCAACTTCAATACCATCTTTAGACACAACAAACCCACGAAAAACAAGTTCCAAACCATAAAAGGTACACTTGTTTTTATATTTGCATACAATTTAGCATCGTGAAGTGCAATCAACACGTGTTCAACATGCTTAATATGTTCATCAATCAATTTTGAATAGATCAAAATACCATCAAAGTAAATCACATCAAACCAACCAATAAATTTTTTGAAGACATGATTCATCAACCGCATAAAGTACTAAGAGCATTTGTCAAACCAAAAGGTATAACAACCCATTCATATAATCCAAATTTATTCTTAAATGCATTTTTCCATTCATCACCCTTTTTAACACGAATATGATGATAACCCTGATTTAGATCGATTTTAGCATAAATGACAGAACCATGAAAATCCCCAAGCATGTCATTTAACCTAGGTATAGGGTGTTGTTTCTTAGTAGTTATCTTGTTAATATCACGTCAATCAATACACATTCTCCACATTTTATCTTTCTTAGGAATTAAAATGACAAGCACAACACAGGGAGTTAAAGATTCACACACATACCATTTCTCAAGAAGATCTTCGACTTGACTTTGCAACTCCTTCGTATCATATGGATTTTCTATATAAGAAAAATGATTAGGTAGCACTGAGCTTTATACCAAGTTAATTTGGTGTTCTATACCTCAATTTGGAGATATACCACTAGGAAGTTCCGTAGGAAAGACATCCTCAAAATCATGTAACATCTTAGAAAAACGTGTAGGCACATGAATATGTGTATCATCTTTAGCGAAATAAGTATCCTTAAAAATAAAGACTAAAACAAATGAATCATTAGTTAAAGCTCGATTCACATCCCTTCCAGAAGCATAAAAAATATGCTTGGAATCTTATGGTAATTTGGATCGCACCATAAAGATATAAGGCAAAGGAGTCAGATATGAATATAGGGATTTAGAAGACTTACCTGGATCTTCGTCGACTTACTTTTGGACACGGCCATGTTTGGATTTAGAACGGTTCATTCTGCTAGCACAACCCAGTTAGGAGGCACAACCTGTGTAGACGAAACGAATCGCTTCAGAGGCACAACTCTTTCCGGAGGCAGGACACAATATGGAGGCACGACGCATTTTGATGGCACGATGCATTCAGATGGAACAGTCTGTGTTGCTAGGAAATTAGCTTGTTCCAACTGATCTATATGTGCTAGCTACGAATCGGTTAGCATCTTATCTCTGTCGACCTTCATGCGCTTTTGAGCTTAAAAAAATCCATAGGTGAAAGTGGATTCAAAGTAAACCTCACCATATCTTTGATCACCATGATTTTGTTGGTGAAGCCATCATGAATAGATTTCTTGTCAAATTGCCAAGGTTTTCTTAACAAAATATGACTAGCACCTATATAAATTACACCACATAAAATAGAATCATGGTATTTTCTGATAGTAAAGTTAATCATGCATTGTTTATTAACCCTAAGTTCACCACAACCATTCAACCAAATTAGTTTATATGGAGATGGATGATGAGTAACAGGCAATGAAAATGATTGAACTAAAATATTTGACACAATATTAGAACACGATCCTTCATCAATAATCAATAAGTAATTCTCATCCTTCACAATGCAACGAGTATGAAAAATATTAGAACGTCGTACCTTTGATTCAGTCACTTGGGTATTTTAAGAGCCTTAGTGACACGAAGTTACCTTGTGTTTTCGGATTTTGCTCACCCCTATCATTAATGATGATATCTTCATCTACCCATTCTTCTTCTCTTTCGTAAAGTGCAAGCATATCAGCATATTCATCATCTTCTTCCTCCATTGTTGTCATAAATAGAGAATGAGGGTAATTGATTCATAAATATCCTCGTTCCTTTCAATTAAATCAAGAAGGAGTCTTAGAAGTAACTGTATTTTATGAAGAAGAAATAAACTTACTTGGATTTTTTTCTAGTTTGTTGGTTGGGGGCGTCATTCTTCATTCATTAGGACTATAAGTCGGATTTGAATAGGATTATGTAGGACCACGACCAACCATGGTATTACCTCTGTCTTGGCCAAAACTGGAGCTTCTTGAATCAAACCCTGGTTTTTGATTGGAAAACCATAACTATGTAGTCTTTTTTGGCCTCTTGGTGCTTTCAACCAGCCTTGCTTTCACCAATAAGTCTCCCATCAACACATGATGTTAAAGCTTAACTAGTACTTGGAGATTTTCCCGTAAGCCTTCTATTAACCAATTCTTGATAAAGGTGTCATCTTCCTTCATTCCAACCCTTCTCATGGTAAATTCAGGATCTTGCCAATATTCATCCATAAATCCATTTCATTTCTTCATATTGCTTAAGTAGGAATGATGTTGCATCAGGCATATGAGCCGAACAGGTTATAAGCGAAGCTCAATTTTCAATCTTTCCAAAGTTGCAATTGGCTTCTTCCCAACATATGATCATGTTTCTTTCAAATTCTTCCACCATTTGCCTGTGTAGTTCGTGAAGGAATACTTGCCACTTGCCACTTTCAACTTTTCCTTCTCCCTATAGTTGTTGAGATCAAACAAATTCTTAATCCGCATGTCTTAATTAAGGTACTTTGCCGGATTGTGTTGACCATCAAATCTAGGAATATCATATTTTAAACCCTTGATGTCACGGGCATAATCTGAACTCTCATTTGAATCCAAACTTGGAATCCTTCGATAATGATGTCTGTTTTTACGATGCTTCCTAGAAGACCCTCGATCTGATCATTTTTATGAAACCTGTATTCTTACTCCAAAATGGCATAACTATGGAAAATACGGATGACACAGTTGAGATTGTCCTTTTTGGTGGATGAGGGAAAAAAGTGACACTTTTCAGACTAAAAGCTAACTATTATAGGTCATGAATAGTGATGACGAATGAATTTAGCAACTTCTTACCTCAATAATTCTCTCCAAATCAAGGCAAAAAGTGACACTTCTCCGACCAAAATCTGACTATTATATATTGTGAATAGTGATGACGAATGAATTTAGCAACTGCTTAGCTCAATAATTCTCTCTAAATATTTAACTTTAGCTTTAAAATTTATAAAGTTGGAGCCAAATTACATTTTTTGTCTACTGTTCACTGGAGCAAAAAAAATCAACTTCTACATCTATAAGTACAATCATTTATCACAACATATCTCACAACACAATAAAGAGGAAATCAGTTGCAACTCTTGAAATTTATGGCCAATTTTACACGATCTGGCCTTGATTTTGTAACCTTCAACCGAATTTCCTTATTGAGCTTTATAAGCAACAAGAAATTTAACGGACGATGAAAGGCAACATATTGCCCATTTTCTTCTCCAACACACCAAAAATGGACTGATTCGCCCATGCCAGCAAAAGGTAGCAATCCGTTGGAGCGAATCATTCTTCACAATCAACAGTATTTGGGCTCGGGTGAGGCAACAATTGGTGCAAGGTGTTACTGAATTTTGTAATTGCTGCTTTTGAAAGGGTTGATCCGAGAACATTGGATAAAATTTTCCTAACCATACATGCAATTATGAACGAAATTATAAAGTGCATGGGAGTAAACAAATTCAAAATACATACCACACATTGGAAATGGTTGCAAGGGAGGTTAGGAATAGTTCCCCACAATCTTGTTATGGATTATGAAATTGTTCGAGGTGGCTTGGAACACATGATTTTATTTGGTAAGATAGAAAATCTTGAACATTTTTGTAGGTTTATGCTTCTAGTTTATAGATTTAGGGTAATCATGTATTTTGGTGTTTTAAAACATTTTTATTGGGCAACCTTGTAAATATTGGGAATTTTAAATCTCTTTATGCATGAATGGAGAAATGTTGTTTGAAAATAAGTGTGTGCTTTTTAAAAAATACTTTGAAATTTGAAAAGAGATTATAATTTTTTTAGAATCAAATGACTATATCAGGTCAAAAATAGAAAAATCAGGTGTATAACAGTACAAGGTTTGACACACCACATATTTCACCACACATAATTACAACTGATAAGAGGGTTACTAATGAGGGGGGATCATTTTGGGCCAATAAACTAACCAGAATCAGCATTATGCAACATTCTTGCTTGATTGTCTTGCAAAACAATGTGATGGGGAGGTCTCTGAGGTCCAACTATGATGTCTAAGTTAGTATTTTGGTCTGTATTGACTTATCCCCAGAAACATGCCATTACCTATCCTTTTGTCCTAGATCTCTATTTATAACCAACATAATACATGATCTCCGTTGATCATGGTTCACATTGCTCCTATCATTAATAATTCATTGAATTGAGGGAATGATCATGGGTGTTGACCGTCTTCTTTCTCGAGGTGGGGTTTTCCCCCTACGCTGCAAGCTGCGCTTGGAGTTTGCTTACATGGCTCATTAGTCACGAGGTGTTGTCTTTCGGCTTGGGACTTGCATGGTTCAGGGAGGTGTATACCATAAGCTCCCCTAGCCAAGGAGTCACTGCGAGCTAATTTTCCATATTTTTTTATTGAAACAAGGAAGGTTTAATTATGATAATGTGAGTATTAAAAGCCTTTGGAGGTGTGGAGATACGAATATGACGGCGGAGTGAGCATGGGATTACTAGGTGAAGATATATGGAAAGATGTGACTAGGATTTTTACTATCACATTCTTCGGGATACATTTTTTAGTGGCTCAGAATATAGGGTTATATTTTCAAATATAAATAGCGAGGTAAAAATTTACTTAACGCAATGGCTCTATTCATTCTTAAGTGTCTATCCTTAAGTGTTGTCCAAGTTTCTTCATAAGGGAATACAAATAGTCTTTCCATCTTGTCAGCTTTACTACTGTAAAAAATGGCGAATTATAACAATGTTCTTACCTTGACCGATGTAACTATTCTAAAAGAGTATTATACATGTTAGTCTAATTTTGAGGTTACGATACCTCGTACTGGTGATGTTGTGATGAGGATGCCGCTTGGTATGTTTAGCGTGTATGGGTGTTAGTTGGAGTATGGGTTGACCCTCCATGTTCTGGATTACTTCATGAGCGTTTTGGAGACTTATTGGGTTGCTCTTGCTCAGATGCATCCATATGGGATGGCCATACTAGTTGGTTTTGAGCTTGTATGTCATGAGATTACGGTGGATTTTAGTTTGCAATATTTAATGATTATTGTAGCCTAAATATGGTAGCGTGGTTGGTTACACTAAGAAGACATGTTCATTTCATATATACTTTACGTGTGTTTATCCCTATTTTTACAGAACTAATCGTAACGATACAGGTTGGGGATGCCTTGACTAGCACCACTCAACGTGGCGTTGAGTATGCTAACAAGGTAAAAGAGTTCAAGAAATGGCTAGAGTCGCTAGAATCATCAATGGGAATGGTAGCGAGGATGAATAATAAAGAAGAAATGGAGCTAGGCAAGTTGCGTGCTCTTTGCGAGGAGAAGGATGCTGCTAACATCACTTTGCATGAGGAACTTAGGTTTATGAGAAAGAATGGTCCACTTGTTCAGTCTATCCTCGTATTGTGGTTGATAAAATGATGAGCACATATGATTTCCGAGGTTTGCTCGAGAACATGTTTGTGAAATGGTCGAGGTTGGGAAATGTGAGGCTATGTTTCGGACTTGCGAGGGGAATATAAAATTGGACATAGCTGGACTAGGTGAGGGGCATGTTTTGGAAGAGGGTATGGAGAAGGCTAAGGTTTTTGTGGATGAAGGTTTAATCTAAGTGGTGCAAGCTAGGGGTGCTGCCTTCCGCCTAGTTAGAGAGTCAAAGGGGATGGATATGCTTCCTACCTTGGTGGGGTTAGAGGGTTGTGTGGTTGGTCAGTGTGCTACTATTATTGGAACTGTTGGGGTTAATGAGTTGTGGGATGGTACTGAAGTTGAGGCTTTTGGTGCTAGCGTGATTTTAGAGCGGGTGGGGAAGAGGTTTAAATAGTAGTTCTGAATGCAAGGATGAGACATTTGGTCCTAAAATAGGGTAGTTATGAATGTATATAGATTGAAAATCTAGTGATAACTATGTTGATCCCATTGTTAGAATTTACTTATTATATGTGTATATAATATATATATATTGACGGGTATTTGTATGACATAGGTAGGAAGATCTTCTATGCAGGGGGTTGTGCATCCTCAAGATGTGGTTTTGTCAACCGGGTTACCTCAAAGGGGCTGTGGGGATGTTCCTCCTATGGATGAATCTTGTGTTGATTTAACTAATTTTGTTAGAGTTTTTATGTTAGACCTAGAACAAGTTTGTGACTACCTTAATGGTTTAAGGATCTCACCTAAAGTTGAAGAGTGACTACTAACACTAGGTGGTCGAGTAAAAGAACTATTTTTGAGGATTATCGGTGTTGTATCAGGATGGGGGCTATGCATCAAGTGAAATCTTATGCATTTAAATGAGTACGATGTTCACCTATTTGAGCATCAATCACAAATCCGGAGATTAAGAAAAGAGTTGACCTCTGTTATGCAACGTGAAAAAAGAATATAAGAAGTGTTTAACTAAGAATTGTTGTGAAAGTGATTGATAGAGGATGTCATTTTGAAGCATGCTGATTACTTTGATGATATTATTTGACGTAACGGAAAGTTGGAAGTTGAATCTCATCAATTAGTGGGGGGAAATTCGGGAATGGAGGGGCACTATGAGAAGCTATAAAGTAGAGTAGAGGTTGAGTAACTATGTTGTTTTGAGGGCATAGGAGAGGTGTCAAGATTTAGAAAGTTTATTGAAAGAACAGTACAAGGTTAATGGTAACCTTCGTGCCGAGATTAGTATGAATCCACACAAGAATCCTAATACTAATAAGGAATGTTAAAAGGATCATGTTTGTATTTTTGAAACATCATATATATGTTTTACAATGAGACCTAGAGACTTATGCATCATCTGTGTACTTAATGAGTATGCACTTAGGCTGAACAGAGTGCAGACCGATTAGTCATCGCAAATATTACTATGTGAAGCATATGCGGCGTATGAAGACCGCTAGTTCCACATGAGATGAGGTTTATTAGCATATGCAGTGAAAACGTGAAGAAAATCTGAATGCGCAATTTGGGTGCATAAATACAATGAACTATGGATTACCCTAGTTGTTATGGCTAGTGTTCTATCACGTACTAATTTCATTCACATGGACTTATTTTTAATGTCTTGAGAATTTTCTAATTAACTTGTTTTTTTTCCTATGGTTATTGTGGCATATGTGCTGTGGTTGTGGATATTTCAGAATGAGGTATAAATCGAGGGTGGGGGTGTAAGAGGTGATGTGTGTGTTGGTTGGGGAGGGGTCGGGGGTTGTGCTTATGTCGTGAGGATGGTGATGTTCTAGGTATATGTGAAGCCCCATCATCCTTCCCGTCTCTATGTAATAGGTGTGTATTATGTTTAGTTGGTAGGTATTTTGGTAATGACGAATTAAATTTCTGCTTGTGTCGCGAGACTGGTGATTGTCTAGGTATATGGGAAGACACATTATTTTCTTCATCTTTGTGTGTGTTGGACAGACAAAAGTGGGAGATGTGCACCCGCTTGTGTAGCGAGGCTGGGTATTTTCCAGACGTATGCAAAACCGTGACACTCTCGCTGCCTTTTGTCGTGTGGGTAGGTGAATTTCTTATTGAGCATAACCGTAAGTGATTTTCCTACTAGTGTCGTGTTCAGTAGGTTAGGTAGTGTTTTATGAACGAGTCGAAGTGGTTGCTGTATAGGTTGTTTGTGTGTATGGGCTTGGATTTTGGGATTAGAAGATGATTATGCCACATGGACGAGTTGTTTCACCTTATTGGCACATTTACTTATGAACAAAATTATAGGAGAGCTAATGTGACACGGAATAATTATGAAAAAAGTAGAGATATTTGGAAAAACAGTGGGACTAGTGTCAAAGTTGTTTTAAAAAATGTCATTACTTATGAAACATACAAAAATAGAAAGTATGTCAATAATCATGGGACGGAGGGAGTAATTTACATGATATACATATTAACTTATATCAACAAAAATACAACTTTCTCCATCCCATATAATTTTTCAAAAAGAGAACACTGAAGTTAAGATTTGAAAAATTCTTAATCCTAAGAAGGAAAGATTCTATAAAGGAAGACAACAAAAGTTGAACATGAAAATAAAGAAGATTAATCATTTCCATTGCCATATGCAAGCCATGGTGAATCAACCAAATCCAAAATAACAAAAAGAATATCGATATAAAAACAACAAGAATTTTGCTAACCAAGAACAACATCTATATTGGTAATATGAAAAAAATCCAGAAGAATACAAAATACAAATCTAAATATATCCAATGACTTCTTTAAAAAAATCAAATTCGAATGGAACATTAATCCCTAAATGAATACAATATAAAAACTCATGTCAAACACAGGTGACTTCATCGGGGAAGTGACGTCTATAACGACATCCCCTTAGCATCTTCACCGGACATCTCTACAGTTGCCTCAACAACTATCTTTACCGCCACCCTTAATAATTTTGTTCCAACGATTACCCTCAATATCAATGAAATAGAAATTATTTCCTCGTAGGAAAATTTATAGATGATAGTTTCATTATATAAATAGTTTCTTTGTAGGTTTAGATTATAAATGGTGGATTACTTATAGAATTAGTTCCATTTTAGGTTAGATTATAGATATTATATTTCCAATAGATTGCAGTTTCCTTTTCTCGTAAAACTTTATATTTTATCATAATATATTGCAATCCTCGTTATGAATGAGGTGGGTCATTGATTAGATATCAATGCACCATCTATTAAATGGTTGCTGTATAGGCCATTTATGTGTACATGGGCTTGAATTTCGGTATTAGAAGATGATTATGCCACATGGGCTAGTTGTTTCACCTTATTGGCACATTTGCTTTTTGTTTCACCTTATTGGCACATTTGCTTTTGAACAAAATTATAGGAGGGCTGGTGTGACACAAAATAATTGTGAAAAAATAGAGATATTTTGGGAAA
This sequence comes from Rubia tinctorum, assembly GCA_032355605.1. Taxonomy (NCBI): domain Eukaryota; kingdom Viridiplantae; phylum Streptophyta; class Magnoliopsida; order Gentianales; family Rubiaceae; genus Rubia; species Rubia tinctorum. Next base: position 3,067 of record JAULKM010118326.1, on the reverse strand, counting down.
ATAGTGGGTTTAGTGTCAAATTATAAAAGTTAAAGGGGACAGTGTGAGAATTTAACAACATATTTTTGTCATTCTAGGTAATTAAAAAAATGCCATTACTTATGTAACATAAGAAAATAGAAAATATGTCAATAATCATGGGACGGGGGAGTAATTTACATGATATACATATCAACTTATACCAACAAAATTACAACTTCCTTTGTCCCATATAAATTTTCAAAGAGAGAACATTGAAGTTAGGATTTGAAAAATACTTATTGCCAAAAAGGAAGATTCAATAAAGGAACACAACAAATATTAAACATGAAAATAAGGAAGATTGATCATTTCCATTGCCACATGCAAGCTAAACAAATGCAATATCCATGCTTGAATCAACCAAATCCAATATAACAAAAAGAGTATCGACATAAAAACAATAAGAATTTCGCTAACCAAGAACAACATCTATATTGTTGGTAATATAAAAAAACTCCAGAAGAATAAAAAATACAAATCTAAATATATTCAAAGACTTCTTTTAAAAAAAATCAAATTTGAATGGAACATTAATCCCTAAATGAATGCAATATAAAAATCCATGTCAAACATAGGTGACTTCTTTGGGGAACTGACGTCTCTAACGGCATCGCCTTAGCATTTTCACCAGACATCTTCACAGTCACCTCAACGACTAGCTTTACTGCCACCCTTAATAATTTTGTTCCAACGATTGTTCTCACTATTAATGATATAGAAATTATTTCCTTGTAGGAAAATTTATAGATGATAGTTTCTTTGTAGGTTTAGATTATAGATGGTGAATTCCTTATAGAATTAGTTCCATTTTAGGTTAGATTATAGATTGTATCATATATTTCTTATAGATTGTAACTTCCTTTTCTTGTCAAACTTTATATTTTATCCTAATATATTGCAACCTTCGTTATGAATGAGATGGGTCATTGATTAGATATCAACGAGCCATCAGTTAAGCTGCGCATTTGATGCTATTTATATCATATCAAATAAATATTTTATATTTTATCACTCACCATTGTTGCGGTTGTTGGTGCATGAATTGCAGGATTGAATAGATGAAAAATAAATGTTGTAATTTGATCAAGCATTACCTAAAATGAAAATTGTTTGGGACGAAGGAAAAAAACAGTTATAATTAAAATGGAGAAACTTGGTGATGTCTCTGGTGCGGACAGAAGGCGTGGTAGAAGGTGAAAGAGGCACGTGTATTTGACGCATTTATTTTGGCGGGAAACAAACGACCGGATGTGTATGGATACCCGAAAAGGCGTACTGGGGAAGTTTGTTTATCTTCTTTGCATTAAAACCCGCGCCTCACGCATTTACCCCCAAACGCCCCCCGTGCTCCCCCACACCACTCTCCCGCCGCCATTTCGCAAACTCCGACCGCCGCCGTAAGTCTCACTCCTTGCCTAACCGTCTTATTCGCATACTGTATTGTTTCTTTACTGTACTTTATGGAGATTTTGTACTGCATTCATGAAAATTTGATAGTTTACCGTTTAGTGGTGCTTTGAATTTGTTTAGTTTGTCTCCTAAATATACCTAGGGTTTGTTATTGACCTTTTTTTTGCTTGATATTTATGATTTATTGGACTGTTTATCCCCCATTTTTTCTTGTGGCTGTAGATTGTAAGAATGACTGTTCTGAGGTCTCGTGTGATTGCTGCGGTAAAGGAACCCCCAAATCCTGCCGGAAACAAGGAAGTCGTCGGTGTCTTGGGACCGAGTACGCCGATGAAGAATTTAGAGGGGTTGAACCGCCACAGGGCAACCTCTAGTCCTCTGACTTTGAGCTCTAAGGCTCCTGCTCTGATAGATGTGGGGTCCGGATCGGGCAATGCTGGTCCACGGAGGAGTCTCCGGTTGGCTTCCAAGTTGAACTCTGGTTTGAATGAGGGAGGAGACGTCATAGATGAAAGTGTTAAGAGTGTTAGTAGGAAAAGGAAGAAGCCTGTTGGTGCTGATGAATCGAATTTAGGAAGTTCGGTTGCTGATATGGTTGTAGATGGACTGAATGCAGAAGTTGGGGATTCTGGAGGAACAATTAAGGTGAAGGTTGAGCATGATACCACAGTGGTGAAGCCGGATGATCCAAGTAATTTAGATGGTGGTGTTGGTAGTGGTAGTCGTGGAAATAGGAAGAGAAAGCTTAGCCTCAAAGATAGGTTGTCTAGTTTGGTATTTGTTAGCCAGGATCAGAGCCATGAGGAGAAATTTCGGTATTTGAGGTCGGGAAGGATAATTGTCAAAAGTGAAGTGAATCCTAGCAATGTTGAGGGTTCTCAAGAAGTTGGGAGTATTGGTGGCAATTGGTTATTTTCCGATAATGAATCTAAGGGCACCACTGATGAAAATGGTGGTGCGGTGAGTGACTCCAAGGAAAATGCTGCAGTTGCTGACTATGATAGCACCAACAGAGGAAAGAAATTGTCTGGAAAAGGTAAGGATAAACTGGTTGGGGAAGATTCTTTCACTAATGGTAGTGGCAGCGGTACTCATGTGGAGCAATTGACATCAGAAGCTGATGGAAACTCAAGTGTAAGAGCTACCAGGAGTCCTAGGAGGAAGGACAAAGGGAAGGAAAAAGTAGTTGACAAAGGTTTCACGGCGAGCTCTGCAGATGCTGTAAATCAAAAGTCTTCAAATGATGTTGGAAGGCGAAATAACAATAGGTTTGATTCTTCATATGTTGATGCTACATCAACCCAGAATGCAGAGCGGATGAATTCAAGTGTAAATCCTAGGCAACGGTTCCGTGAAATAGCTAAGCAGAATGCTTATCGATTTGCATATTTCTCTGCTGAAGATGGTGAGGTTAACATTAGTAATGAAGTTCCTCGTGGAGAATATCCACCATCTGACCCTAATGGGGACGCAGAAGATTGGCCAGGTCCATTTTCAACTGCAATGAAGATCATTAGGGATCGCAAGAATCTATGCCTCCAACAGAAGCAAACCTCTACAGACAAAAGGGGAGCTGCATTAGTTTCTTGGGTACCTAGGAAGGATAGAAAAGACAGTTTCTCCAAGAAATCTGTTC
>JAULKM010118316.1:0-21466 GCA_032355605.1 Rubia tinctorum | reverse complement strand
CTAGCAATCTTCCAACAAAAAGATAACAAAAGAGATGTTAAATGCTTCAGAAAACACATGCATTTGACGTCTCATCATGTTGTCATCCAGAAAGGGTTAAGAAATTGAATGTTGTTCTTGGGAAGAAGATGAAGAAAGTGGGTGAAGCTATTGAAAGTCCTTGGAAGAAGAGATCAGTTTTCTTTGATTTACCATAATGAGAGTATTTGGAGGTTGGTCACTGTTTGGATGTAATGAACATTGGGAAGAATGTGTGCGAGCGATTGATTGGTACGTTACTTAACATTCTTGGGAAGACCAAGGACAGCTTGAATGCGTGGATGGATTTGTTCAAGCTTGGAATCGGTCCCCAGGCCCGGATGTGAGGGGAAAGCGATCATACCTCTCTCCTACCCCATAAAATATTTCTGTGGATGAGAGGAGATCGGTTTGCGAGTGCATCCATAGAATAAAAGTACCATTCAAATACTTTTCTAATGTTAGTATCTTTGTGAATAATGATTTTCGTTTGAACGCCTTGAAATCGAATGATTGTCATGTTCTCATGCAACAATTGTTTCCCATTGGCATTGGTGGTGTTATGGAGTAGCATGTGTGATTTAGCATTACGTGACTTTGTTTCTTCTTCATCTCCATTTGTCTTAAGAATATAAGAAGGAAAATGCTTGAAGTATTGGAGCGAGAGGGGGTTTTCGTGATATGTCAGCTAGAGAAGTACTTTCCTCCGTCCTTGTTTGACATAATGGTTCACCTAGTCATTCATTTGGTTAGGAAAATTCGTCATGTTCCCTTTCGAGCAGCGCATGGGTGTTTTCAAAGTTTACGTTCACTATCACAGTCTTCCTAATGTGAGCATCATGCAAAGGTACTTAACTGAGGATATCATTGAATACTGTACTTCAAACTTAGTTGGTAAACAATCGGTTGAATTACCTGTACAAGCGCACTTTGGTAGGAAGAGTGGGGTTCCATGCTCGAAAGGCACACTTCATACACCCTTCTATGCCGAGTTGATTGCAATTCACCGATACTTGTTAAGGAATAGCAGCGAGACAAAAATCTATGTTCAAGAGGACATGTCACTATTAAAAGCACTGTATCCGGGATGACCTTCGAACAAAATACAACTGAAGCATTCTTCCACATTTGTGAACTAGTTTTACAATCACTGCAATGTAGATGACATGCCTATAAACTTTGTGCCTTTGCAAGGAGGCGGAACTGCATTTTAGAAGGTACCTATGGTATGATATTAATGGTTTTACTTTTGCAACGGAAAAAAAGGACAATAAGAGCACCACGTAGAATAGTGGAGTTTACATTAAGTCTAAATTGATGTGGCAATCTAGCAAGAAAGACAAAAACCCTATCGTAGCAGTCATGGCCTTTTACGGGTGATTGAGGAAATTTGGGAGTTGGACTATGTTGAGTTCAAATTTGTGGTATTCCAGTGCCGGTGGGTTAATAATGGTACTAGGGTTTGTACGGAGAAACCCATGGGTTTCGCATTTGTGCACTTTGCACAGGTTGGGTTCAAGGATGACAAGTTCATCTTATCTACTTAGGCACGCCATATTTTTTATGTCAAGGATCCCAGCAATGAGAAGTGGCATGTTTTCCTACAGGGAAAAAAGTTCTATTTCAATGAGGAGATTGACTGGCTTGTCCGAGAAGAGTCTCCCAAGTTTCCATATGTGTTTCTAAGTTTGGAAGATGTGGGTGGAGCTTCATTAGGTTGACGCTCACACGATGATGGATTGCGGGTTGATGAGAGCGGGCAAATCGTGGGGGGGGGGTGATGTTGTCTTAAAAAGGAAAATATAGTGCATGTAATCACCGTAATTATCATTATACTTTTGTGTATTGGCCACTGTCTTATGTTATCACCCAACCATGAATATTATGATATGTAATTGGTGATTGTGATTAAGTTTGTATGAAGTGCAGTGTTGCATGTTTGCATTTTTTTACAAGGGCTGGGAAGGTGATTATTCAGCATCGCTCTTACATTGAAAAACCGGTGTTGTGAAACAGAGTGTGTGCTTTGTTTCTAGTTTAGCACCGGTAATTTCATTTTCAACACCTGTTTTAGTACCGGTGCTGCGTACTTAGTAAAATTTTATTTCTTTAGCTCTTGGGTTGAAAATGTGTTAATAAAAATTTATTTAATGCAGTCGTAAGCAGCTACTTCGTTAATATGCAGTCGTAAGCAGCTACTTCGTCAATATGCAGCACTGGTTTTTTCATTTCCAGCACTGGTGTTGTGTACTTAGACAGTTTTTTATTTGCTCTCGTTTGAGGAAAAAGAAGGGGGGAAAATTGATGCAGCCTTAGGCTGCTGCTTGAAATTCATATGGCACCGGTTTTCTTATATATAGCACCGGTTCTCGAGCCAATGCTGTAGAGTTACAATATTTTCGTTACCATTACTCTCAAGTTGGAAATGATTTATAGTAATTGATTTAGAGAAGCTGCTCATTTATATATAGGCACCGATTTTTCATCATTTTACTAGTGTTAAAAATTGCTGCATATTTAAAACATCTTACTCCCCTTTCTCTATCACTTTCTAATTCACAAATTTGGAGATGAGCTCTACCTTTCAAGCATCATCGGTTAATCAACCCAAGTTTCTAATGGAATAAGGTCAGTCGCTTAACCTATTATTATTCATGTTTCTTCAAGAATATTTATCTTCAATCGGCATGGGTAAGGTTTTCTGACGGAATCCCAGTATCAAAGGTCCTGATGCGACATGGGTAAGGCTTTTGAGTATCAGTTCCCAGACGCAATGAAAAAAGTTGGACCCTTCCCTTCATTCCCGGATCTAAACGTTGGGAATAACGATGTGGGGACAACCTGAGAAGATGCACGGACTTTGGATGAAGAGCCACTCGCTAGTAATTATTCGTGATTTTCATTGAAAATTCGTAAACTTTGTTTTTTAAACGTTTTCCAATTTTTTGGATTTTTATTAAAACAAGTGTTTGTTATTATGGTGACAACATATTATTATTATTCACTGAATCTACTTTCATAAAGTATTGGTATTGAATTTAAAGTGGTAGGCAAATATGATTTCCCTTCACTAAATCAACACTGCATTCCGAGATTTAATCCACAACATGTACCATCACCTTTTAATTTTGGCCAAACTTGATTTGAATCCATAAGATTCCTTAATTTATGAGATAATAACAAAATTCAAGTGTTTCAGACCAACGGACAAGGTTTTCACCCACTTTTAGGCAACACTGTAATTTCCCAAAATATTGTACGTGTTTTATACTTCCAATGTCGAGGGTGTTCCGCTCACTAAACCATGTTCAAATCGCTCTTTTGTGATTATACATTACCTAATTTCAATATGGAATTGCCAATTTTTCGTTTCGATAATTCCAAGATTCTTAGAGGGAGCTAAGCGCAAAAAGTAAAAACTTCACTCCTGGGTCAAAGGGAAAATCTGATTAGATATACTGGGACATTATCAAACCAGAATGTACATCCCATGGTCATATTAAAAAATAATTTAATATAATTTGGGAAAAACTAACGAACAATGCTTCCCGTTTACACTTCCTAGCTTCCAAGTAACAAAGAGTAAGATACTCTAGGACTTGTGCTAGCGCTTATTACATTCATGAAAATATTTTTTTCTATTGAAACCCTTATATTAACCCAAGAATACCAAATTTGAGGTTGATTTGAATGTACCAAGACGGTGTAACGCAAAATTGGCCAATAGTATAGTTCTTTAAATAGTTAATAACGAACCATCAGCGGCGATCCGGTCGACCCGTAAATTTGTAAAACAGGAAAATCGGTACTTTAATTAAACAATTTGAAGTTCAAATGATTATCCAAGATGATGGAAAAAACTTACCCCCAATAATATGGGCCATATCATAATTCTTTAAAAAGTGTGTGAAATTCTATTAGCACCGGTATGTTTTACTGGAAAATGGTGCTAAAACAAACTAGGAATGGAAATTCATTTTTTTCATGAAAACATTTGGCGGGAAATTCAAATTTTCATGAAATTTATTATAGCACTAGTTTCCATGCCGGTGTTAAGTCAAAAATTTAAAATTTCCCCCCAAAAATGGGTTGGACTGAAATATTATTCAGCACAAAATCACAAACTAGTACCGATATTACTTACACCAGTACCGGTGTTTTGAAACTGGTGCTACAATATTACAACCCCGCTGAAGGTGTCGCAGTTAAGCAGCCTTGAGCAATTACAAATGGATATTCTAGCACCGGTTCTACATTCCTGAACCGGTTATTGAACAGGTGCTACGTACTTAGAATGAATTTTGAAATTTTGCTCTCGGGTTGGGCATGGAAATTATTTTGTGCAGCCTTAAACAGCTGCTTGACCATTTTTCAGCACAAGTTTTTTGTTTATTGGCAGCGGTTTCTGAACCAGTGCTATATACTTTGAATAAATTTTGAAACATTGCTCTCGGGTAGTTTATAAAAAATAATTTATGAAGCCTTACACAACTGTTTTACCTCTTTTCGGCACCGATTTTCTGTAACTTAGCACCGGTTCTTATACAATGTCGTATACTTTGAATTTATTGAATTTCAATGAAAGGCTGACATCAATTTTTAGCACCAATTTTGTGGGAAACATACCGGCGCTGATCATATGGGTATAAAAGGAGACCGATCACCTTCTTCCCCATAACCATCGCATACTCCTCTTAACTCCCAAGCATTCGACAGTTTCTCCACGCTCTACGCTATTCATTCCTCCACTAACCAACACACATTTCCATCTTCAAGCACCCATTATATAAAAAACCCTCAAAAAAACCCATTTTGGTACCAGACAAAAACTATTCTACAAATCTTCCACTCCTCGTGGGCGAAGTGAACTTGACAATGATTCCGACTGAAATCTTGAGAGGTTTGTCGTGATTTCGTCAATTCAAGTAATTTCTCAACCCTAACTTGCATTACATTGAGTGAATTATCACATACTATGTGTTCGACGAAATGTTCCAATGAAGCTTTTTCCATGTTAATTTTGGCTTTGGTTCTTTATGGTGCGATGTTTAGCAGTAATTTTATTGCCCATTGGATGTTTAAGTGTCGGGGAAAAATGTGTTATATATCACTTCGCTCTTGTGATGGTCAATGGCATGTTCTTAAATGTGTGTTATTCAATGGTATGTTATTTGGTATACTTCTTAGTATGTAGATTGCTAGGTTTTATTGCGATGTTGATTCGTATGTTGTATTAGCATGTTCATTGGTATGTTTTATTGCGGCCAATTGATTGGTATAGTGATGGGGGTAGAGTATTTGTGATGTTGTTGTGGTATTGCTATGTTGTTTGATGTTCTGACATTGGGATGTTGATATCATTTAGAATAACATTCAGATGCCTCCAAAAACAAAAAAAAGGTGGCCGGAAAAGCTAAGAGGGCTGGCCCTTCACCAAAGAAAAATAAGGTAGAAAACAAAGAAATTAATTCTGAAGGCTCGAAGGAGAAGGTTCCACCGGTGGTAGCCCTCAACATATAATTTGAGGAAGATGCAACGGAAAAAACAGGTGCTGCCAAGGGGGAAGTTCCCGAAGAGAATGAGGGTGACAGTGAGGACAACCCCCTTAGTAATTTTATAAATGGAGACCTATCAAAAACAGGTGGCCATAATGGGAAAGCGTTAAAAAAATTCAAGATTGACAGTTGGTGCAGGAAACAGGGGATGGATACGTGCCAGTCGGTGATGTTAGCAAAGGAAAGGGACCCTGTCCCCATCACCTTCGAAGATATCAAAGGTGTGTTAGTTTGTGTAAAATACTGGAGTGCTTGTACAACATATTACAATAATGATTTTCAGAGGTGGGTCAGATTTGTTACATGGATAAACTGGCTCAACGTGACGAAGGATGTGAAGGAGGAACCATGGAAGCACATAAAGGTAACATCTAATTTCATAATAGTTAGTTCATCAATGCGTACATGTTAATAATTAGACTTCGTGATCATGAACCTGGAGCTTAATTGTGAGTAATGCTTGTCCATCGTAGGTGAATTTTAAGTTCGAAACAGAGTTGATTGAAGACCAATGGAAGAGCACTATCACCGGAAAACCCCTCTAGCACCGGTTTTTCATAACGTTAGAACCGATTTTTTGGAGTCTAAAAACCGGTGCCTAAGTAGGGGGGAAATGGTTTCACCGGTTTTTAAAAACTAGTGTTAATTTAGCACCGGTTTTTTTACGTTAGCACTAGTTTTTGGAACCGGTGTTAATTTAGCACCGGTTTTTTGTTGGTACTGGTTCTCAAAATCCGGTGTTAATTTAGACGGTTAATTTTTAGCACCGTTTCTAAAAAACTGGTGCCAAAAATTTTCAGGGATTAAAAAAATGCCCTTCCTCTGTAAGCAACCGCGCGCAGCTGCGTTCAGAGGAAGTGAAAAAATGCCCTTCCTCTGTAAGAAGTTGTGCGCAGTTGCTTCCAGAGGAGAGAAAATGACCCAAAATTAATATTTTAGTAGAACATCAATTTAATAATAATAATACTAACTTCACAAAATTGATAATATAGAAATAAAACAAAAAAATGTATGATACAAAATTAATAATATATGGCACTCAACATAACTATCTATGAGACTAAACATAAATTTTCTATTGGAAACAAAACTCTGTACTACAAGGTGGTGGATTTGTCTAGGAATACAACTCCGGCTTTACAAAACAACTCATTATACTACTATCTGAAAGGCTTACTTGTAATGATAAACGTAACTTATAATCCATATGACGAAATGCCAAAAAAACACACCATATATGTGAAACTAAATTACACTGCATACAAGTAAACAAAATTACAACGAAAAGATGCAAGCATTGAGGTTACAAAATCTGCAATATAACGACAAAAAGACGGACTGAATTCTTAAATGGTTATGCACTAATTTGCATCTATCTCTGCAAACCCTTCAACAACCCACAACACAAAGAATTCAACACAATCTCAAAACCCAAATGAAAACTAAAACTGAAATTCGAGATCAGGCTGCACTAAATGAAACTCACCTGATGAAACTCACCAAGTAACATTTGTTAAAGCTGATGTGTTAAAGCTGATTCGTGTTCTATCCGCTTGCATTCTCTATGATTTAAGAAGGTTTGGACAACAATAGTATTAAAACATTGCAGCTCAAAGATTATTTCTTTCCGTCTGAAACAAAGAAATGCAGTAAAATGAAACAAAAATATCAATCTTTATGTCTAGCCTTTGTGTTTACAATTACTTTTGTTCAGCAAAATGGAACCAAAATAACTAAGCAATTACTTCAGTTCAGTGGCCAACCTTTATGTTCACTAACCAATGGCCTTTTTTTTGTTCCCTTCTAATTTTTGTTCCCAAACTAGTAACCAATGACCTTTACTAACCAAAACAACTAACCAATTACTAAAAAATGGACTTGGAATGCCACTTTCGTTCCATCATATGATCTTGCCATTTTCGGCAACTTGTCTCAGCAGATTTTTGCCATTTAATATGATCTCCAGGCTCAGAAAGTGTCGTTTAAGCCAAAAGATTGTTCAAAGACGAAACATTAGACAGTTTTAAGCTCTACTACATCTTTATGTATTTCCGTGAGTCTTTCATTGCTGCAATGTGGAACGTCTGAAAAATAAAATAAACTAACCAATAGCCTTTACTTATCAATTAACTAACCAATTCTTGTTTTGAAAAGAGCAAAAACAGAGGAAAGAATAAACTCTTTCACAAGCCACTACGGCACAACCAAATAATAGAAACAAGGGAAAGAAGAAACTTTCATAAGCCACACCGCAATCACATCCACATCAAAATAATTAAAACAAACCCTAATTGAATTTGAAATTACATTTACCTCAATTCGATTACAGAGGCAGAGTTGTGGAGGCTAACAATCTCCACCGGCAGGGCATCTCCTGTGAAATCACAGCGACAAGGGCGGTGAGAAGGCAAGAAGTTGATGAAGAAGAGAAAACGACTGAGGATGATGAAGGAGGAAGATGAAGGAGGAATCGCTTAAACTGAATCAATATGGGTGTAGCGACGATGAAGCTCGCAGTGGCGTGCAACGGAGACAATGCCTGCATTAGACTCTCATCAGAGTTGAAGCTCGAAGCGGCGTGCAGTGGAGCTAGCAGATGGGCGCGCGGCGGAGACGAAGCTCGCAGAGGTCTCTCGTCGGAGATGAAGCTCAGGGTGGGATCTCGCCCGAGACGAAGGTCGCAGCGGCACGTGGTGGAGGAGAAAAGCAAACTCAGTGAAGAGGAAGGAAAAATTTAGAAGAGATAAAGAAGGAGAAGAGGTGGGCAACTAGGGTTTAGATTTTTTAAAAAAAGAAGGAGATGAAGTGGGTTGTGGGGAAGTGAAAGGAGAGCAAGGGGGAAGAGAATGAGATTGGTTGATGGGGGGTGGGGAAGGCTTTGTGTAAAATTTTGATTGTTTAATGGTAATTATGTCTTTAGATAGGTTAAGTCAAATAGTAGTTTACCATTGATTAGTTAAAGTCAATTTTGTTAGTAGTGTTTATATATAGCAAGTCAATAGTAGTTTATCATTGATTAGTTAAAGTCAATTTTGTTATTAGTGTTTATATATAGAAAGTCAAATAAGGGTATATCGTTGAATTAGAGTAAACTTAGGCATTAGTATTTATAAAATCAAATAACGATTCACCGATGATCAGTGAAAGTCAACCTAGTTATTAGTGTCTATGTATAGAAAGTCAAGTAAGGGTTGATCGTTGATGAGTGTAAGTCAACCAAGTAATTAGTGTTTGTATATTTAAAGTCAAGTAAGGTTTGACCGTCAAGTATGGGTGAACGGAAGGGCCTGGAAAGAACACATTAATTACTTGTACACAATTTTAGAAAATTACACTGTGGCCCAAAATTGTGTTTCTCCAATATCCATTGCTCCGAACTACATTATTTTTTTTATTCTTACATCAATATAAAAATAATAATAAAATTATTTTTTGGTGAAATGTTAGAAAGCGCTTGTAGATGTTCTAGAGTAACTTAGAGTTGATTACATAGAAGTGAGAAGGAGAAATCGGAAAGGATTACAGATATGTTCTTGTGCCCGATCGAGGATAAATATTCCATTACGGATTTGAAAAATAAAATGGGGGTGTATAGGGAAGCAACACATTCAAGCGGATTTAATTTGGAGTTACGAAAAAAGTTTTTACCTTTTGAACTTAGGTCCCTCCAAGAAATTTGGAATTGTTAAATCATGAAATTGGCGACATCAAAATTCAATTGAATATTATGAATACGATTTTGTGATTTGGGAATGTATGGGTGAATGGAAGGGCCACGAAAGTCAACATTAATTACATGTACACGATTTTGGAAAATTACACCGTGGGCCAAAATTGTGTTTTCCCATTATCCGTTTCTCCAAACTACATGATTTTTGTTATTCTTACATCCATATAAAAATAATAAATAATTTTATATTCTGGTGAAGTGTTGGAAAGCGCTGGTAGATGTTCTAGAATAACTTAGAGTTGATTACATAGAAGTAAGAAAGAGAAATCGGAAATGATTACGGATATGTTCTTGTGCACTCAATCGATGATAAATATTCCATTATGGATTTGAGAAAGAAAATGGGGGTGTATAGGGAAGCACCACATTTGAGTGGATTTCAAATTGGAGTTACGAATAAAGTTTTTACTTTTTGCACTTAGGTCCCTCCAAGAAATTTGGAATTGTCGAATCACGAAATTGGCGACACCAAAATTCAATTGAATAATACAAATGCAACTTTGAGATTTGGGCATGTATGGGTGAATGGAAGGGCCACGAAAGTCAACATTGATTACTTGTACACAATTTTGGAAAATTACACTGTGGCCCAAAAATTTTTTTCCCATTTTCGATTGCTCCAAACTAAATGATTTTTGTTATTCTTACCTCAATATAAAAATAACAAATATTATTATTTTTTGGTGAAATGATGGAAAGCGCTAGTAGATGTTCCAGAGTAACTTAGAGTTGATTACATAAAAGTGAGAAAGAGAAATTGGAAAGGATTACGGATATGTTCTTGTGCCCGATCAATGATAAATATTCCGTTACAGATTTGAAAAATAAAATAGGGGTGTATAGGGAAGCACCACGTTCGAGCAAATTTTAGTTTCGAGTTACGAGTAAAGTTTTTACTTTTTAGACTTAGCTTCCTCTAAGAAATTTGAAATTGTCGAATCACGAAATTAGAGATACTAAAATTCAATTGAATAATATAAAATTGCGACTTTGCGATTTGGGCTTGTATCGGTGAATGGAAGGGCCTCGAAAGTCAACCTTGATTACTTGTACACAGTTTTGGAAAATTACACTATGGCCCAAAATTGTGTTTCCCAATTATCCATTGCTCCAAACTACATGCTTTTTTTTATCCTTAACTCAATGTAAATATAAAAAATTATAATATTTTTTGGTGAAATGTTGAAAATCGCTGGTAGATGTTCTAATGTAACTCAGAGTTGATTACATGAAATTAAGATCGGAAAATTGGAAAGGATTACGAATATAGTCTTGTGCCCGATCGATGATAAATATTCCGTCACGGATTTGAAAAATAAAATGGGGGTGTATAGGGAAGCTCCACGTTCGAGCAGATTTCAATTTGAAGTTACAATTAATGTTTTTACGTATTCCGCTTAGGTCCCTCCAAGAAATTTAGAATTGTGAAATCCCGAAATTGGATACACCAAAATTCAATTGAATAATATACGATTGTGACTTCGTGATTTGGGCATGTATGGGTGAATGGAAGGGCTTCGAACGTCAACATTGATTACTTGTACACAATTTTGGAAATTACACTGTGGCCCAAAATTGTGTTTCCCCATTATCGATGCTCCAAACAACATGATTTTTGTTATTCTTTCCTCAATATAAAAATAATAAATAATGTTATTTTTTGATGAAATGTTGGAAAGCGCTGGTAGATGTTCTACGGTAACTTAGAGTTGATTACATAGAAGTGAGAAAGAGAAATCGGAAAGAATTACAGATATGTTCTTGTGCCTAATAAATGATAAATATTCCATTAAGGATTTGAAAAATGAAATGGAGTGTACAGGGAAGCACCACGTTCGAGCAGATTTCAATTTGGAGTTACGAGTAAAGTTTTTACGTTTTGCACTTAGGTCTCTCCAAGAAATTTTGAATTGTCGAATCAGGAAATTGGCGACAACAAAATTCAATTTAATAATATACGAATGCGATTTTGTGATTTGGGAATGTATGGGTGAATGGAAGGGTCTCGAAAGTCAACATTTATTACTTGTACGCAATTTTGGAAAATTACACTGTAGTCCAAAATTGTGTTTTCCCATTATCCATTGCTTCAAACTACATGATTTTTGTTGTTCTTACCTTAATATAAAAATAATAAATAATAATATTTTCTGGTGAAATGTTTGAAAGCGCTGGTAGATGTTCTAGAGTAACTTAGAATTGATTACATAGAAGTAAGAAAGAGAAGTCGGAAAAGATTACGGATATGTTCTGGTGCCCGATCGGTGATAAATATTCCCTTACGGATTTGAAAATTAAATGGTGGTGTATAGGGAAGAACCACGTTCGAGCGGATTTCAATTTGGAGTTACGAGTAAAGTTTTTACTTTTTGCACTTAGGTCCCTCTAAAAAAATTGAAATTGTCGGATCATAAAATTGGCGAAACCAAATTTCAATTGAATAATATACGATTGCGAATTTGCGATTTGGGCATGTATAGGTGAATGGAAGGCCCTCGAAAGTCAATATTGATTACATGTACACAATTTTGGAAAATGACACTGTGGGCCAAAACTTTTTCCCCCATTTTCGATTGCTCCAAACTACATGATTTTTGTTATTCTTACCTCAATATAAATATAATAAATAATATTAGTTTTTTGGTGAAATGTTTGAAAGCGCTAGTAGATGTTATAGAGTAACTTAGAGTTGATTACATAGAAGGGAGAAAAAGAAATCGGAAAGGATTACAGATATGTTCTTGTGCCCGATCGGTGATAAATATTCCTTTATGGATTTGAAAAATAAAATGGCGGTGTATAGGGAAGCGCCACGTTCGAGCGGATTTCAATTTGGAGTTACGAGTAAAGTTTTTCTCTTTTGCACTTAGGTCCCTTAAAAAAATTTGAAATTGTCGGATTATGAAAATGGCGACACCAAATTTCAATTGAATAATATTCAATTGTGAATTTGCGATTTGGGCATGTATAGGTGAATGGAAGGCCTCGAAAGTCAATACTGATTATATGTACACAATTTTGGAAAATTACACTGTGGGCCAAAATTTTATTTCTCCATTTTCGATTGCTCCAAACTACATGATTTTTGTTATTCTTACCTCAAAATAAAAATAAAAATAAAATTATATTTTGGTTAAATGATGGAAAACGCTAGTAGATGTTATAGAGTAATTTAGAGTTGATTACTTAAAAAAGGGAGAAAGAGAAATCGGAAAGGATTACGGATATGTTCTTGTGCCCGCTCAAAGATAAATATTCCGTTAAAATTTTGAAAAATAAAATGGGGGGTGTATAGGGAAGCACCACGTTCTAGCGAATTTCAATTTCGAGTTACGAAAGTCAACATTAATTATTTGTACAAAATTTTGGAAAATTACACTGTGGCACAAAAGTGTGTTTCCCCATTATCCATTGCTGAAAACTACATGATTTTAGTTATTAAAAAAATTATATTGTTATTTATATTCGGTAAATAAAGGTTAATCGTTGATTAATTTAAATCAACCTAGTTATAGTTTAAGTCAACAAAAGAAGTGAACGATTTTGAAAGTCATGAAAAAAATAATTTAGTTTAGAGTGGCAGCGTGCAACTGCGCCAATCTAATGATATTTTTCGCAATTTTTTTAAAAATTTTTGCGAATTTTTTGAAATTTTGTTGGAAAGATTGAAAATTTTCAATATTTGGTGGGAATATTGCATTTTTTCTTAGAACGGCTGCGCACAGCCCATGAAAATTTTCAAAAAAAATCTTGGTGAATTTTTTGAAATTTTCTTCAATTTTTTGTAGGAAGTTCGAATTTTTTGGTGAGAAGATTAATTTTTTTATAAATTTTTTGCTAAGAGCGGTTGCGCGCAGCTGTACATAAACTTATTATAATTTTTAATTTTTAAAATTTTTGAAAATTTCTGGCGGGAAGATTGAATTTTAAAATTTTTTAACACCGGCTTTGGCACCAGTTTATTGAAAACCGATATTAAATTAACACCGATTTTTAAAATTTACACCGATTTTTATAAAAGCGATGTTAATTAAAAAAACCCAGTGTTATTTTAACACCAATTTTTTGGAAACAGGTGTTAGTTTCAAAAAACCGATGCTAAATTCATTTGGGCACATCGTAATTGGAAGAGCAAATGAAAAAGGGGGGTCTCTGTGGTAATGGAGGTTGAGAAAGAGTGTGGGTGGGAAGGCTTGCAATGCACATCATAATTGGAAGAGCAAGGTGGCGAACAAGTATATGTGATTTTTTCCGGACGGCATAGTGCCTAAATACAAGCCGTGGGCAAAGTCCGAAGTTACATATATTTACAGTCAAACACGTGTCTTGGAGACTGCGAAAAAGACTCTGTGCAAATTCCCCAGGGATGGAGTATTAATTTTGATGTATTAGTCTCATATTTCACCAAGCTTAATTTTTGTTAAGTTCTGTAAACTTCAGTTCAACCAGTTCAATAAGAAATCAGTTCAGGAAGGCTTGACTATTTGGAATTCATATAGCTACTTCCCATTGATTTCATCCACTCGTTAATTGTGCTAATGTATGTTAAAAAATCATTTGAAGGGAATATGGGCTGGAATGATTGTTGGAGGAACTGCAGTCCAAACATTGATATTGGCCGTCATTGTTATCAGATGTGACTGGGACAAAGAGGTAAAGATCTATGCTGCTCAAATTAATTGTTACTTTATGCTAACATGAACGATATTGGCTAATCCTTAAAATGTTACAGGCTTTGAAGGCAGGTAGGCATGTTGAGAAGTGGGCGATGTTCCTGTGCAAGAACAAAGAGCACAAGGTGCTAACAGATGTGTATTTCATGCCTAAGTTGAACAGTAACATTGTTAGTATTGGCCAACTAGATGAAAATGGTTGCAAGACCGTGATTGAAAATGGGGAATTGTGCTTGTTTGATCGTGACCGGGCCTTGTTGGCACGGGTGGCACGAAGCAAGAATAGGCTCTATGTCTTGGCGATGGATGTAGCTGCTCCCGTGAGTTTGCTTTCTAAGGCGGACGATGTAGCGTGGCTATGGCATGCACGCTACGGACACCTTAACTTTCGGTCATTGCGCAAATTGGCGCAAAGGGGTATGACCAAAAGGGTCCCGTTGATTGACCATGTTGAGCAGTTTTGTGATAGGTGCGCTCTTGGAAAACAACACCGAGTCTCATTCCCAAAGGCCTCGTTGTACCGTGCTGCTCAGTGTCTGGAGTTGGTACACATCGATTTATTCTTGAGTTACTGTGGAGAGGTTTTTTTAGGGCTGAATTTGAATATTCTAAAGAAATGTGATGAAGGATTGTTTGCACAACCGCTTCATCATTCAATCTCATCCACTCCATTGCATAACCGCTTCTATTCCTTCTAGTGAGAGATCCACCCTTAGAGTTAGGAATTAGAGAGAAGTATTCATCCTCTCTAGTTAGCGAGTATCACCATTGTGTGAGTAGCCTTGTAATCCATCCTACTTGGGGTGAGATATTTGTAACCCTACTATAGCCTCTTATAGTGGAAGTTTTGGACTACATAGTCCCGCAGTTTTTCCCGATTTGGGTTTTCCGCTTTACCAAATTTTGGTGTCCAATGTTCCTTTTTTTCTTCAATATTCATCTTGATCACATAAAGAGGGAATTACCAATTTTTCCCAGTAGTGGTATCAGAGCCAGGTTGATCAGTATTCGTTTCTTGTGGGAGTCAAGATGTAGGCAAGTATCACTCATGATGGATAAATGTCCATGCTCACGACGAAGAACTATGCCTATTGGAAGCCCATGATGGGGGATAATCTATTTTGCAAATATCTGTGCGAACTAATTATGGAGGAGACCAAACCGGTGGAGAAGAACGATAAAGAGTGGGAGCTCCTTAATGGGAAGGCGGTCTCCATGATTCGTAAGTACATTGATCGTAGTTTATTTGAGCATGTTTTTACTTACACAAATGCCTTTGAGCTAAGGACAAAACTTGAGTCTATGATTCAAAAGAAGACACCACGTAACAAAAACCACTTAGTGAGGTGATTAGCCAAATTGGAGTACAATGATTGCCAAAATATGATGAGCACTTGAATAGATTCAAGGGGCTCGTGAATCAATTGACAAAGATTGAGATGGAAATCGATGACGAGTTGCAAGCCTTGTTGCTTTTAAGCTCACTACCTGAAAGTCGGGACACTGTGGTAGTCACGCTTAGCAACTCGGCTCCAGAAGAAAAGCTTGTCATGGATGGCATCGCCGATAGCCTAATCAATGAAGAAGCACAAAGAAAGGAACGTGGCACAGCCACTTACTCGGAGGCCAACATGATTGAGAATCGAGGTAGAAGTGAGTCACATGGAAGATACAAAAGTGGCAGACGTGAAAAATCCTGAGGGCAGTCAAAGTCTCACTCCCGAGTTACTTGTTACTATTGTGGTAAATCGGATCATAAGAAAGCTGAATGCCGCAATCTCAAGAGAGATCAGAAGACTGGAACGTTTATGCAAGACCAAATCGACCCAAAGAAGAAGGAATATGAGAGCACTAATGTTGTTGCATCTATGGAGTGCGGTGAAGTCTTTATCATTGACGACTATGTCAATCTCACCTATGCTGATAACTTTTGGATCGGTGATTCTGGTGCCTCTTTCTATGTTACCCCACATGAAGGGATTTTCTTGACCTATTAGTGTGGAGATTTCGGTGTTGTGAAGATGGGAAATCATGTCACAAGTAAGATTGTTGGGTTAAGAGACATAATCTTGAAGACAAACACGAGATGCAAACTCATTTTGAAGGATGTACGACATATTCTAGAAATATGGCTCAACCTTATCTCAGCAGGGAGGCTTGACGAAGCTGGAATGACTAGCCACTTTGGAGATGGAAAATGGAAGATCACTAGTGGCAGTATGGTCGTTGGTCGAGGAAGAAAAGATGGATCCTTATATGTCATGCAAGGACAAATATTCAAGGGGGAGGCTAATGTTGCTCATGGAAACTCAAGCATGGAGCTATGGCACAATAGGCTAGGCCATATAAGTGAGAATGGATTGCAAATCCTCGCCCGGAAAAACATCCTCCCAGAAATAAAAGGTACAACACTTGGCCATTGCATTGATTTTTAGCTGGAAAACAACACAGAGTTTCATTTATTAGACCAGAATACCCACGTAGAAGAGAGCATATTCTTGACTTAGTTCACACTGATGTATGCTTTATGACTAAAAGATCTCTTGGTGGTGCATTGTATTTTGTAACTTTCATTGATGACCATTCAAGAAAGGTTTAGGTGTTTTTGTTGAAAACAAAAGACTAGGTACTTGAGGCGTTCAAGGGGTTCCATGCCAGGGTGGAACGTGAGACAGGAAAGAAGCTGAAGTCTGTTAGAACGGATGATGGTGGAGAATATCGCAGCCTATTTAAAGAATATTGCAAGTCCTATGACATTCAACTTGAGAAGACACCGTCAAAGACACCTCAGTTGAATGGAGTTGCTGAAAGAATGAACCGCACCATTGAAGAACGAGTTCGATTCATGTTGTCCCATGCCAACCTCCCTAAAACTTTCTGGGGAGAAGCTGTAAAGACCGGTGTTGACATAATCAACATTTCCCCTTCAGTACCCTAGGATGGAGACATACCAGATGAGATTTGGACAAATAAAAAGGTGGCATATGACCATCTAAAGGTGTTCAGATATCGAGTGTTTGTTCACATTCGTAAGGATGAAAGGGCCAAAAGTGCATCTACCTTGGCTCACCCATAGATGAGTTCGGGTATCGGTTGTGGGATCCGACCAAGTAAAATATCTTCAGAAGCTGAGACATCATCTTCCTCGAGAACCAGACGATTAGTGATTGCAAGATGTCATAAGAAGCCACGTCTAGGCGGACCAAGGGGCATTATGATCATATATCATCTCCGGTGGTAGGAGATAATACAATATTTGAGGGCAATCGTGATGAAGTTGAGATCAATGATGAGCAAGCCACACCAGAGCAACCTCAGACAGGTGGTTGAGCAATGGAGAAAACGGATAATCCAGTAGAACCTGAGCATCGGCGTTCCACTAGAGAGAGACGACCTTCATCCAAATATCCTCAAAACGAGTGTGTGACACTCACCAATGAGAGGGAGCCTCAACACGATGCCAAAGTCATGGAAAGCGATCATAGAGATGATTGGGAAAGGGCTATGCAAGAGAAGATGCAATCCTTGCACAAGAATCATACATTTGATCTTGTGGTGTTACCTAGAGGGAAACGATCTCTAAAGTGCAAATGGGTGTACACGCTTAAGACCAGTGAAAACAATCCCAAACCAAGGTACAAGTCTTGGATCGTTGTTAAGGGATGCAATCAGAAGAAAGGTATATTCTCGATGATATATTCTCACCCGTGGTGAAGATGTCATCAATCCGAGTTGTGTTGGGTCTCGCTGTTAGTTTAGACTTGGAAGTTGAACAACTCGATGTTAAGATAGCTTTCTTACATGGAGATCTTGAGGAGGAAATATATATGGAGCAAACTGGGGGATTCATACATCCGAGAAAAGAGAATTTGGTGTGTCGCCTCAAAAGGAGTCTTTATGATTTGAAGCAAGCACCACACCAATGGTACAAGAAATTTGAATCCTTCATGAATCATCTTGGATTCAAGAAGACACACACTTATCATTGTGTCTTCGTGAAGAGGTGCGATAGATGAGCCTTTCTCATACTCATGCTTTATATTGATGATATGTTGGGCAGGATAAAAGAAAAATCACTCTAAAGAAAGCATTAATGATTATTTTTCTATGAAAGATTTAGGACCAGCCAAGCAGATTCTTTGGATGAGGATCACTCGAGATCGATATGAAATGTTACTTTGTTATCCCAAGAGAGATATATTGAGAAGATTCTTGAGATATTTAGCATGGACAAGGCCAAACACGTCAGTGTACCACTTGGCGGGCATTTCAAGTTTGACAAGAAACAAAGCGCAAAAAGTGATGAATATATGAGAGGTGTTCCATATTCGTCGACTGTTGGTAGTCTCATGTACGCCATGATATGTACACGGCCAGATATTGCACACGCAGTTGGCGTGGTGAGCAGGCACTTGTCAAAACCTTGGAAGGAACATTGGTCAACTGTGAAATGGATACTTTGATCTCTCAGAAGAACGACCAACTGGTGTTTGTGCTTTGGAAAACAAGAACCTGTGTTGGAGGGATACACAGATGCAGACATGGCTGGAGTCTAGAAAATCAACATCGGGATATCTAACTACCTTTGTAGGGGGAGCTGTGTCTTGGCAGTCAAAACTACAGAAGTATGTGGCTATTTCTACGACGGAAGCGGAGTACATTGCCGCCACATAAGCTTGCAAGGAAATGTTGTGGATATAGAATTTTCAACTGGAATTGGGGTTAAAGCAAGAGAAGTATGTTTTTTTTTGTGACAACAAGAGTGCCATCCACTTAGCCAAGAATTCAACCTATCATTCACGAACAAATCATATTGATGTTCGTTATCATTGGATTCGGGATGTCTTGGAAGAAAAGCAGCTACAACTTGAAAATGTGCACACATATGATAATTGGTCAAACATAATGACTAAGGCATTACCAAGTAAGGAGTTTGATGATTATTGCAAAGATGCTGATGTGGTGATCCCTTGCAATTAAGTCGGAAGGGGGAGATTTGTTGGGTTTCCTCCCTAATTCTAGAACTCTCCATTGATGGAAAAAGGAGGTGTTTCTAGGATGATAGGGGGAAGAATCTAGACTACCTCCTAGAAGACTCCAATCATTTACTATAGTTTTTTGGGGAATATGGAAGAGAATTCTAGAGCATGCTTGATTCACCTATAAATAGAAGTGTTGGAGAAGAGTTCATCATTCAATCTCATCCACTTCATTCCATAGTCACTTCTATTTCTTCTAGTGAGAGAGATCCACTTTTAGAGTGAGGAATTAGAGAGAAGTCTTCATCCTCTCTAGTTAGCTAGTACTCACCATTGTGTGAGTAACCTTGTAATCCATCCTACTTGGGGAGATATTTGTAACCCTACTAGAGCCTCTTATTGTGGAAGTTTTGGACTACACAGTCCAACGGTTTTTCATGATTTGGGTTTTCCGCGTTACCAAATTTTGGTGTCCAATATTCTTTTTTTCCCAATATTCATCTTGATCACACAAAGAGGGAAATACCATTTTTCCCAACAGCTTGGATTCGAGTGGCATTCACTTTGATAGTATTTTTGCTTGAAAATACCTGATCGCAGTGGCATATACTTGGTTAGTAGTTTTTTTAGTTGGAAACATCGAGCGTTGTGTTTGTTTACTAGTGTGTGCTTTTGTAAGCACAACAATATGGGTATCTCAATGGACCTCAAAAAAAAAAGAGCAAGTGTCGTGGCTATGATATGGCTTCTCAAAAGATTTTCATCACCGGAGTCACACACGAATGCCTCTTGCATGTGGATCAAAAGGAGGACTGACTTCCTATACTCCCCTGTTCCAATTTAATATGCAATTTAATTATTCATTTAGTTTAAAAAAAATTAACTTTGATTATAAAATTGAATTAGAATACAACTATAAATACTATTGTGTGATACCTTGTTAGATTCGTTATAACATATATTTTCAAAATATCAACTTTTCACAAGTTTTAATTACCCTTAATGAAAGATATTAAGGATCAAAAAATTTCAAGTCAACTGTTAAAAGTCAAAGTGTGCAGTTTGAATTGAGACAGGGAGAGTAGCATGGTGGTAATCAGTTTTCTATAAGCGCTATTCAGGGAAAATATAGCCTTTGCTTTTATGTTTGATCCCACTTTTATGTCTTATTAATTTAATTTAGTTTTTTGTATTTGACTTCTGTAAGTTACTTTCTGTGAGTTATTACTAGTATATTTATTTTCTTTTCACATTCCTTTCGGCGGCAATTGAACATATGTCCAGCTATTCATATACTCCATTAGGTATAATTGTCAAGGAGAACAACGTGATTGAGAAGAAAATCACGAAGGAGGGAAAGTAAACAAAGAAAGCCAAAGTGGAGAAAATAGGCATAATATTAAAGATGTGTTCAGCGGGTATTAAGGAGGAGAAACTTAAAATCTGTCACTTAATTCTCTAATTTCTTTGGTTAAAAAGAAAATGAGAAAGTCTCAATAAAAACAGTATGTCCATAAAGTTATAGATTGTGCACTGTACTTTTTACCTTAAATATTATAAAAATTAAATATTGTATTTTAAAAGTTAAAACAAGCAATAATAAAAATGTGTATTTGAATGTGAAAATATAAAATATGTAACATAAAAATATTTTTAAATTTCTATTATCGATGTATTTAAATTAAGAAACTAAAAACAGATGTCACTAGATGTATACTAGTTTATGACTGTAAGATAATGCATTTAAATTAATAAACTCAATTTTGCAGAAATATTGATATAAGAGTTTTTTTCACTCTATTATATTATTACAGATAAAAATTCCTTTCTATCTATATAAGTATCTATATTTCAATGTATAGCTATCAGATCTGGGTTTTGTGTACCAAACTCTACCATGCATCAAATGGTTTGCATCGTATATTTTTCTTTTGAAAGTGTGTTGGGTGCGAGAAAAAAGAGTTCATTTGTAATCTCCTATTTTTTCTTAAATTTGAATATGTGATTTTAGACAAGGAAAGAAAAAGAAAAGTAACAAAGAAGACACTAAAGAAACTTTAAAAAAACTTTACTTTTTTTTTAAGAATCTATAACTATCTTTCCTTTTCGCAACCTAATGAACAACATCTAATAATAACATTAATTAGTGGAAGATGGGGTAGGTGTGAGAATCAGTTGGGAGTAAGAGGGGGTTGATTATTCCTTGAACAGTTCTTTGAAAAGATATTCATCTACCTAATTGACAAACCAAGCCATAAGAAGACAATTTGAGGTTTATATATTATATACTAGTTATTTAGTAGGAATAAAAAATGAAATTTTTTGGGTCGAGGTTATAGGACAATTAGGGATTGTTATCTTCGAAACTCATTTGATTGGGGTGGGATAGAGCAAGAGAAATCATGCAGAAATGATCGAATCTTCGAATGCTCCAAAAATGATATGAGGTGTTCGGAAATGGTCGAAGTAGTTGAATAGGAGAATCACTATGACTATAGCCCTTGGTAAATT
>JAULKM010118307.1:0-21467 GCA_032355605.1 Rubia tinctorum | reverse complement strand
AGGGGGGGTGTCAGAATAAATCAGTTAGATGATTAGATTTGATTTTATCTTGTTTACTAGTTAGAGTTATATTAGGACTAGTCTACCTTCATGTTTTGTACTCTCTATTTATTCTTTCATTATCAATAATAATCATTACGGGAAATCATTCTTTCAAGTAATGACCTATTTGTTTTTTCACGATTTTCAATAATCATGTTTGACCGTTAATATCTTTAGCTACATATACTAATTTGCGTAATAAATGATATTTAGAAAATATATGTTAAGATGAATTCAACAATATCTCACATGATATTTATTATATATATAAATTTATATTTATGGTCAACATATTTACTATTAATATATTGATAAATTCTATCTTAATTATTAATTAGTGTTATAAATTATAGAAGCATATTATAGGTCGATAAAAATTCACATGCACTATTATTTATATCATGATTTATTATTAATTAATAGTTATTAATTATTAATATGTAATATAATTTCACCGTTATGTTCTTTTAACTATTTTTTGTTCAGTTACATATTGTTCAGTTTAGTTTGATTCAGTTCAATTAAGTTTGATTCAATTTAGTTCAATTTGATTTAGTTTAATTCAACCCCATTCTGTTGGACTAAGTCCACTTCAGTTTGCTTCAGTTTAGTTTAGTGTGATTCATTTCACTACAACTTTAGTTGGGTTCATTTTGATGCATTTTGGTTTATTTTTGTTCAATTTAGCTCAATTTCATCCACTGCGACCACCACAAACTCCACCATTGCCGATCCATTCATCCTGGAACCACTCCACCACCCCAAATCCCCAGCTTCACCGGCGTGGACGATCCCAACGCAACCCATCCCAGCCCTCCATTGAAACCCTAGCGCCAACGATCCCTTCTCAATCCAAACCCTTCCCAATTGGTGGCGCCATCGATCGATCCCTTCCCGAAAAGATTCATAAAGAACCCAACTTGTGGCCACCACCACCACCACCAACCCTTCTCCCTGCTTGCCACCCGCACAACCATCGCCACCATCTGCCACCATTTCCGGTGCCGCTCAACCAAGCGCCTGAAAATTGTGACCCACCACCCCCATTAAAGCTAGCTATCAATTTACCGTGCCTTTGATCTTCTCCACATCTTCCATTTTTTGTCTAAAGTTAAAACCCGTCCAATCCTGTAACAAAATTCTTGTTGGACGATATCAATCAATTGGTGAATGAAAGAAACGAAGAAGAGAAATGACGAAAGAAGAGAATTGCGTCCCCTTCAGTGGAAGAGAAATGTAATTTTCTCTTTTAGTGGAAGAAGAGAAAAAAAGAAAAAAGAAGAATTAGGGTTTTATGGGTATGGATGTAATATCAATGTTTTTGTATTTTTTTACAAAGGGGTAAAATAGTATTTTCACTGAGTTCCGGCCTTAAACTGCCTGAAAAAGTTATATTTGCACATACACTAACTATCTAGGTTTATATTTGAACTTTCAATTATCACAAAATTATATGTGTGCTTTCGTAAATTATGTAATTTAATCACAATGATTTATTTAATTGCTATTAGTAACCAACCATAATAAGAGCAAAGTGAATGGTAGTGTCTCTTATTTTTTAAAATATAAGATGTTGGAGGTTCATTTTACAATGTAATCTCAGAATTTATGATTAAATTAATTTATCAAAAAATTTCCATCAAATCATTTAGGTAATATTAATTTTTAATTAAAATAATGGTAAAGAGTTATCGTTAATAGAACATGACGATTATGGTGGAAACTGTGTAGAACTGCGTCGAGGTTTAAAATAATGCAAGTTGGATCAATTTATTAGCTGTGACAATTCTGTTGAGAAACTGAGTAAATTCTGAACTCGCTCACCTATTTTTGTAAGTTTGTAGTTAATAATTCCAGTTGCCGGATTTTGCTTCATAAAATGGTACTACCAATAAAATAAAAATATATAAAACCTGGTTTAAATGAATGGTAATATGGTTAAATTAAATGGGATAAACTTAAATTATTTTAAGAATGAAGATCATAAATTTTACAGCAAGTTCAATAGTTTGTTCAGTCTTCAAATGATAAAATATTTTTTACAATTCTAATAGTCTACTCTATATAATTTTTTAAAAAATATTCATTTATATTATTTATTTAATACTGAATAATATTTTATTGCATCGAAAAATAACTAATTTAGATATTTACTTTTAGGTTGAATTATAATTATATATAAATTTTAATACATTTTTAATTTTTTTAATTTTTTTATAGAAATCTCGTTGCAGTAAATAAAAATAAACATAAAATTATCCCATTAATTACATCAATTATAAAATTACTTTGTTTAATGGTTAGCGATTTAAAATAAGATTTTGTGTACTTAATAATGGGGTGATTTAATATTATTTTAACTTAATAAAATAAATGTTATCACAACGTTTTGTTTTATAACGACCAACCCACGTTATTGGTCATTTTATAATGGAAGTAACTAATGGGGTGATTTGATGTTTATTTTTATTGATTGTAGCGAGGTTACTATAACTTTGAATTTTTTTTAAAAATATATTGCACTATATAAAATAATTATATTTTGACCATAATAGTTATTGAAATGATTTTTTTATAATTGGTCTAACCGTTGGTCGGCCTAACATGAGACTTTCTCGAATGTTATATACTCCCTTTGGTTTTTCTAATATGTGCTCCCGACAAGATGACACGTTTTTTTTAGTGAAAAGTAAAATGAGTGGATGATATTGTATTGAGAAAGTGTGCGTGCGTGTGTGTGTATATATATATATATTGGGTGAAAATAATCTAAATTTTGCCAAAAAAGGAAGGAACCGTTTTTAAAAGACCAAACAAAAGGAGTATTACTTATTACAAAGTTTTGTTTTATACCGATTAACCGTTATACGAGATAATTTATAATTAGTATGATTAATAGGGTAATTTGATGTTTATTTCTATTTATTACAATGAGTTTTCTATACTTATGAAAACCTTTTAAAATTAATTTCAACATATAAATAATTATAATCCACTCTTATGAATTAAAAAATATTATTTTTTTATGATTTGTTTAACCGTTAGTCGATCTAATAAAAAACTTTCTCATTACTCATATCTAAAAACAAATATATAAAAATAAATATCTATTACTTATCACAAAGGCTTAATATTTAGAATAAATCATTTGTGAGTTGCTATCTATTAAAAATTATCTATATATTTCAGTTTTAAAAATACTTGTATTTAGAAAAGAGTATGTTTCTTGAAAAACGAGTTTTCCATAAGTTATGGAAAGACCAGTAATTAAATATCAAATTAAATGAAATCAAAATAAAATCACAAGGCTTGCTTTAGGTAGCATAAGCTTTAGACCAGGGTTTATATTGCAATTATAAGAATTTTCATTTGGAATGTGGTTTTTCCAAAAATAAGCTGTTAAATTTAGGGATCTATTGTGCAATAATCAAAATATTATACATGTATATACATCAAAAATATCATTTTCATTCCTGATCAGAATTCTCCTCCTCCGATCGAAAACTTGCAACCGCTGCTAACCGCCATAGTTCTGCTGAAACCGCCATAGTTCTGCCGAAACCGCCACCGCCACCGCCCTGCCGCTCTTCTTCTTATTTTTCTTCTTCTCTCTGCAGCGGTGAATGAGATCGAGATTGAAGCTAGGGTTTCTTCTTTGACGATGTTGAGCTCCTACAATCTCGATCGATCGACATCTACGACGGCGGAGTTGTTCTCATCAATCAACGGTGAGAAGCTCCATCGCTGTTGTTGCAGAGTCTCTGCGGCATTGGTTGCAGAGTCACGATCACCGGAGCTTCGATCATAGTCAACAGTGGAGGGCATGTCCACGACAAACGTCAGGGGAACAATCTTCCATAGGCAAACGAAGTTGCACTCCTCACATAACTGAACCTCAACTGTTGAGTACGTTTAGTTTGCGGCGAGTTAATTCTATCCGGTAAGTTATGGATCTGGTTCATATACTCCTATTAGATTATATTATATGTGCAGACAAATTTGACGTGTGTAGGTGAATTAATAGATGTGTGCATGAGCTTTAATATGTGTGCAAGGTGCTGACAAATTTTATTTAATAACTTGATTTATAATTTGATGTGTGCAGGTGCATTGAGATGCACACAACCAGATGAAGAAGACGATTTGCATGTGGCTTTCAGTCGCATGTGATGTCGGCGGCTGGCGGCAATGGCGGCGGCGGAGCTAAGCTTCGGCATCTGAGAGGTGAGATTTAACTTTGTATTTTATTTTTTTTCAAACTAAGTTTAATATTTTTTGACTAAGTATATGATCAGAAATATTATTTGGTCTAGTGGTTAGTACTCTGGTTGTTGAGGTGTGAGGTCTGGGATTTGAGACTCACTGTGACCTTTATTTTGAACAATTTATGTTCTTGATGTACATGTTGAGGTTTAATATTATTTTGACTGAGTGTATGTTCAATAATGAGTCTTTGGTGTAGTGGTTATTGCTCTAATCTTTGAGGTTAGAGATTAGGTTCAAATCTCACTAGGTCTTTTTTTTTAAAAAAAATTATTCTTGAGTTACTGTACCTTTTTGTTGATGTTTGTAGCTTTTTTTATTATCTTATATTGATGTTTTTAATTATTCGGCTGAGGTTTAATTGATATGAGTTGATATTTTGTAGTTTTTTTGGTGATATGGATTGATATTTGTAGTTTTTTTTTAAAAAATCTCATGTTGATTCAATTTTGGCCGAGGTTTTGGTATTAGGAGTTGATGTTTGTTGTGTATTTTTTTTGATGTTTTTCATTTTCCGGATGAGCTTCAGGTGTTAGGAGATAATTTTTGAAGTTTTTGGGTGATATAAGTTGATATTTGTAGTTTTTTTAACCAGGTATTTTTTTTAAAAAGAATTTATATTCTTGTGGTACTGTACCTTTTTGTTGATGTTTGTAGTTTTTTTTACCCTCTTATGTTGATGTTTTTAATTATTCGGGTGAGGTTTAATTGATATGGGTTGATATTTTGTAGTTTTTTAGGTGATATGGATTGATATTTTTAGTTTTATTATTATTTTCTCATGTTGATATTTTTCATTTTCCGGCTGAGTTTTGGTAATAAGAGTTGATGTTCGTAGTTCTTTTTTGTTATGTTGATGTTTTTCATTTTTCGGATGAGGTTAAGGTGTTAGGAGTTGATGTTTGTAATTTTTGAGTGATATAGGTTGATATGTGTAGTTTTTTTAATAACAATTGTTGATGTTTTATAATTTTCAGAGTGAATAATTTATACTATTGAGGTACTGTAGTTTTTTTGTTGATTTTTTTAGTTTTTTCCTCTCATGTTGATATTTTTCATTTTCCATGTGAGTTTTAGTTGATATGAGTCGATATTTTGTAGTTTTTCTTGGTGATATGATTGATTTTTTGTACTGTTTTTATCTTTATGTTGACGTTTTTTATTTTTGGGTGAAGTTTAGAAGATAACAATTGATGTTTTTAGCTTTTGGGTGATATAGTTTTATGTTTGTAGTTTTTTTAAAAAAATGATAATTTAAGCTTTGTTGATGTTTTTATGAATTTCAGTTCATTTTTTGTTAGTTGTAGTCGACATTTTTTCCAATTTTTTGTTTAATTTAATTTAATTTTTTGTTGTTTAATTTAATTTTTAAATATTTTTTGCTGCAATTTTTAGTTGATGTTTTATGATTTTTCGTTGATATTTTGCTATTTTTTCTGATGTTTATAATTTTCAGTTCGCTGATTATATTGATTTTTTGTATTTTCTAAGCATTTTTTTGCAGATTGCATATGGCGAGAAAATGATGGGAAAAATTGAACAAAAAAACCCTGAAGAAATATTAGCATTAGAGGCCTTTAAAATAATTAGAGATAGGTCCCTGTAAAATTATTAGAGATAGGTCCCTGTAAAATTATTAGAGATATGTCTCTGTAAAATTATTAGAGATATGTCCCTATATCTAGAATTTATTTAGAATAGCATAAAGGCCCATGTTTAAAGTTTAGGTTGTCTCATAGAAGACCATCTCAAATAAAATAAAATTTCCGTGTTGCATTAATCGGGTCATGAACTTAAAACTGCTGCACGTTGCATAATTTTTTAAATATTGCAACTAAAATCTTTTTCCATTTTAAAAAATCTTTTACCTTTCTATGACTATAATTTAACCCAACTTCTCATATGCAAATGGAAATTCGATCTTTCCCAAAAATTTACACCTAAAAAATACATTAAAAGTAAGTTTATTTATCGTAACAAGGCCTCCATATTTCTTGAGACGGTCCTGGACAGTGTTAGTGGTTTTGGTGAACAAACTTACTGGACGAATGCACGTAAATACATCATTTGGTGAGTGAGTGAACAATACCATTTATTGATAACTAAATTCCAATTTTGAAACAAAAATAAATAATTTAGCTTTCAATTTTTTTTAAAAAATTAATGGATGAATAAATTAAACACTAATAAAAAATAAATAGAAAAATGTTAAAATAACCTTACATTTATTACATAAGTGTCAATATAACCCTTTGATTTTTGAAAGTGCCAAAATGACTAGATAATCCATGAAAGTGCCAATCTACCCAATTCGGCTATTTTTGCCCGGAATTCAAAGTAATAAAGCTTTTTCCCCTCTTCTAAAAAAATAGAAAAATAGGGATGGTTGTTATACCCTTATTTTCTGTTCCCTATTTCCGTAAACCCTACTTTGTTGCATATCGGTCGAGGGTAATTGGGTTGGGCTAACTCGCTTCGCCGACTAATGAATCGCCCCGAAGATCAAAACGGTGGTGTGGTGTTGGGAATCCTCGAGCAGTTGCAGTGGTGTGGAGCGACGGAGACCTGGAACTTCGTCGGTGATTGATGCAGAATGAACGACGTTGCTGGTTGTTGGCCGGCGATTGACGCGGAATAAGCTCTGATGGTAGTGATTGTCGCAGATCGACGAGAAATGAGGTCAGTGGTGGCGATTGACGCAGATCGACGCAGAATGATATATGAAAGTGTGTGGGTGGGTTGGATTTGAGTGAAGGAGGGTAGGGGCTGAGTTGGGCATTTTTTTGGGTCCTAGCGGGAGGAGGTGAGGTGGTGGCAGGAACTAGGCGGAGATGGGTGGGAAAGGGTGGTAGCTGGGTTGGGGGCGGTGGCGCATCGGTGATGAAATCGAGTGAAATCGGTGATGAAATCTTGTGGAATTTGTGATGAAATTGGTGGCGCTGAGCAGGGGCGGATGTGTGTTGAGCATCACTTGCCCAAAAATTTTGGTAATTTTTCGATTAAAAATTAAAAATTATGGGGTCCACATTAGTAAGGGTAAAATAGTCTTAAAAATCACATCTTAAGCCGATTATTTATTTTAATACATTCATTAAAATTTTAAGGTTGTTTATTTACTTTAAAAAACTTGAGTGTTATATTGGCACTTTCGCAATAATATAGGGTTAATTTGGTATTTTGCCCAAACGTAAAATTGGAGTACATGCGGCATTAAAATGCAATTTTACTAAGGTTTGCGGTTTAAAGCAGTAAGAAGTGGTATTTTATTGAAATGATGCTTAAGGTAATTTCTTACTCTATATATTCAGAGTTGCATTTCCCTAAAACACATACCCTCGTTTTCCCAAATAGGTTTTGTCTTCTTTAGATCTTTGAATGTATATTTTCACCATGTAAGAACTTTGTCAAAGCGCCGCTTCCACCTCCTCT
This sequence comes from Rubia tinctorum, assembly GCA_032355605.1. NCBI lineage: Eukaryota > Viridiplantae > Streptophyta > Magnoliopsida > Gentianales > Rubiaceae > Rubia > Rubia tinctorum. The sequence continues at coordinate 13,733 of JAULKM010118307.1, read as the reverse complement.
CCACCGCCATAACGAAAGTTTTCTGCCATTTTTCTTTCAATTTTTTCTCTTTCTATGTGGTAAGGTTTGCCCTGATTTCTCTCTATCCAAAATTATCCTTATGATCAGACAAAAAATCCATTTAAATTTGAAGTATGTGGCTTGATTTCTGAAAGGCTTATGCCAACAACAACGTTTGGAAAAAATAGAGGCATGGAAGCAACAACTGTGGATTTGGGCCATATAAAAAACTGTAAATTTGGGGTGAAGACGGTGGACATAGTTGTCGGCGTAAATTTAGAAACGCATTGCTAAATTTATTCAACTAAGACTAACGGCGAATATAAATCATGGTGAGTTAGTATGAACTTATTGATTTTTCTATTCTTTTCTATTGGATCATAATTTTTTTGGGTTCGACTCTGCTACTTCATGATTTTATTCAATTATGTAAATTTTGTGGTCGTTAACAAATTTTGGTGGGTGAATAGATTAAACAACTATTCAATTACAAAATTGCGATACAATATGGCTTTTTTGGTAATTTTTACTGAGAGTTACAATTTAAAGTTGTAATAAGTGTGGTTCTCTACTATGATGCTTAAGGTGATTTCTTGCAGCATATAGTTAAAATTGTCTAATTTTTGGAAGTTTGACCTTATTTGAAGGACTGTTCGTCAGTTCGTAGTCAGATCGCACCAGATCTGAACTGATTAAGATCGTAGCCTGACTAAAAATGTCCGATCGTGGATTTGATCCAATTCTGACATTTAAGATCGGGATCGGTCAAGAATAATTCTAATTTAGGATTCACCCCGATCGATTGAATCAAATTTAGATATACTATTAAATTTTTGCCCACAAAAACTTTGTGAATTGTCAGTCTAGATTCATTGCCCCTAATTTCTTTTCAAAAACACCCCTTTGATCAGAAAAAAAAACTCCACTTAAGTTTAACTATTGTGACTTGATTTGTGACAGGTTTATGTTGTTGACAAAATATGGAAGAAATACTGTAGATGATGAAAAAGTGAATTTGGGGATGGGGATGGCGGTCAAAACACTCTCGGTGTAAATTCGGAATAGTGAAGGACCTTTGAAACAAATTCAACACTAAGACCCGCGACGAATTTGATAATATATTAACTGTGAGTTTGTATGAATCTATTAATTTTTGCATTCTTTACTACTGGATTATAATTTTTGAGTGCATCGTGCTACTATATTACTTTCTTAATTTCTTTTATGTATATGGTAGGAGCATGTTTTTTTAAAAAGATTAATTGAATTTATTTACCTTATATTGAGTTTTGGTTTAGTTGGGCAAGAAATTTCGATTAAATATTCATTACCGTCTCTAACTTTCTTAAATGAATTTTTTTAATTTAAAAAATGTTGCATCAGTAGCTTAGACCTTGAAATACTTTTGGGAGAAATGTCTAATTCATGGGTTTTGCAACTCTCATCTTACACTGCTAGAGAAGCTAGGGACTTGGAAATGAAAATTTGACTTTACCCAATATCGTTATGTTTTCCCGTTGTAAATCATTGATATATTTTAAACCTCTATCAGTGTAGTGATGGAAACATTAATAGGTAACGATATCATAGAAAGAATGAGATTATATAAATTCAAATTCAAAAATTAAGATGGAAAACTAATCGATGTTCAATTGTGCTAGCAATTTGAGGAGGTGTTGGGATTTCGAGAAAGACGTTTGTGGGTGTTTAGGGCTAAGAAGGAAAATGTGGATGTGGTAGTAATGAAAAAGGGAGAGGAAAATGATGAATGTTGAGCTTTATGATACTCTCCTACCATAATTAACGCTAATTACTTTCCTTTTTAAAATGTTCTATCAACCTATTAGTTGTCCTAATTTTTACATACTAAAGTCTTAATAGGCAGTTATTACGTATTTCATTTCATATATCAATTTTATGTCTTATTCTTTCCCAGCCTGGCAACCACCACCTTACCAAATTCCGTCTAAACATTCAAACTTCGAAAAACCACCACACCACCACTTACGACTGGTGAAAGAGTTTATTTATGACATAACCCAAAAAATTGGTTTGCAGGGTTATATTGTCAATTTCAACCTAAAGTTATAATCATTTTAGCACTTTACTCTAATTAGAAAATTAGGATGTATTTTTAAGAATTTTTTTGTATCTTGCATTAAGATTGAAAACAAATAATTTTATTTGAAATTTTATAATTTAGTCATTTAAGGAGTATATGAGTTATGAAGGGAATTAATTAATTAATTAACTTAAAAATCGTTAAATATTGAATACAATAAAAATGGTTATTTTTATAATATTTCATTCAAATTGTTTTAAAAATATTTATTTATATGTTGATATTCATTTTAAAAGGTTTTCATAATTATAAAAGCAAAGTCTTGGGAAATATCACATTTCTATAAGCATATGAAAAAATGGGGTTGAACTAGAATTAGAGAAAGGTAAGACGTTTTAATTGAAATATTAAAAATTTATAATGCAATAAACAGTAATTATAAATTTATGACCCGATTAATGCAACCCAAAAATTCTATTTTGATTTCTTTTAATTTGCAGTTTAAACATTGATATTTTCATAACTTATGAAAAAATTATTTTTCAAAAGACGGACTCTACTTCTAATGACTTCAATATTTTTAAAAACTACTATATATAAATTACAAAATGTTAATTTAAATAGCCCGGTTAACAGCACCAAAACATAAAGCAAATATTTTTTTTATTATATTGTGATTGGAAAATAATTATGAAGAAAATCACCAAACTTCTAACTATGTTGTAACAAATTTTTTTTGCAAAATTTTGGGAAAGAAAGTCTTTTTATAAGTATATGGAAAGATGAGATTGAATTAAAATTATCGAAAGGTAAAAAGTTTTAATTGTAATATTAAAACTTTATTATGCAACATGTAGCAGTTACAAGTATGACTTGATTAATACAACCTGAAAATTTTATCTTAATTTTTTAATTTTCAATTTAAATCCCTGTCTTTACCTAACTTATGGAAAGATCGTATTTTGAAATACGGACTCTGTAATAAATAGGCACATAATAAATATATAAAATGAAGGGACGTGATTTACTCGATCGCGTACAGATAAATTTCTTAGTCTTTATTATTATTTTTTAAATATGTAGTTTAATTAATTTTTGAGTAAAGTACTAAAATAAGTCTACTTTATGATGAACATGTCAATATAACTCTGCAAAACAGGAAAGTGCCAAAATAACCCTAACTTTAAGATATATGTGCCAATCTAACACTAGAAGCCATTGATTCCAATAGTCAACATTGAAATTGGTTGGATTTTAAGGAAATGACGAATTTACCCTGAATTAAAAACAAAGAAATAAGAGTCTTTTCCATTTTTTAAAATTCGAGAGTAAAATTGTTATTTCCTTAAAATCCAGCCATTCCGAGGTTGACTATTGGAGTCAATGGCTTCCAGGGTTAGATTGGCACATACAGCATAAAGTTAGGATTATTTTACATTTTCTCGTTTTACAAGATTATATTGGCACTTTTATCCAAAAATAGGGTTAGAAAAGCATGTAACTCTTAATTTTTCTTGAACATTAATTGGTTTGTTGAAGTATTTGTCTTGATTGTTCAAATGAAAATAATTAACATATTAAATTGAAAATTATTTAAAAACATTGATATTGTATTCAACATTAGGTCTTTAAAATAGAATTAAACTACATTCACAAAGTTTTGTTTTACATGACAAACTATCAAGGGTAATTTTAATCCGTCTCTTGAAATACGGTCTTTCCATAAATTATGAAAAATAATCAATGTTTAAACTGCAAACTAGAAGAAACGAAAATAAATTTTCGGGTTGCATTAATCGGATCATTTATTTATAACTATTGCACGTTGCGTAATAAAATTTTAATATTGCAACTAAAACCTTTTACCTTTATATTATTATAATTAAATCCCGTCTTTCCTTAAACCCATTGAAAGATGGTTTTTCCCAAAATTTTACCGTTTACAATTGATATGATTAATGAATTGATTTAATATTTATTTTTATTTATTGCAATTAGGTTCCTACAAATTTGAAAAAGTTTTAAAATGTATTTTAATGTATAAATAATTATAATTTGACCTTAGAAATTATTAAAATCAAAAAAATTCATTGGCCTAACTGTTCTAATAAAATACTTTCTCAATTTATAATTAAAATTATATTATAATAAATATCAACAAAGTAACATAAAATTTAATTTGGGAATAAATGGAAATGAGTGCTTAAAAAAACAGAATATGCACTTTTTCTCTCTAGCAAGTTCTTGATGTTATGGTTTGCTGAGCTGTTTTGTATAACCAACGCCCACGTGTTGGATGCCTGCGATTTTGTAATATCTCATGAAGAGCAAGTTGCAAGCTCTTATACATTTTTTTTACAACTTGCATCTCTTCTTCTTCCTTTTTTTTTTTCCTTGCATCCCACTCCTGCCCACTTGCTAGTTTTTAACTACTATTTCAGTTTCCAAGACGAACTAACTGCGTTATTTTAAGATTCACTCCACATCTTACTTTGGTCCAATCGAATTGAGAGTATTCTCCATTATCCTCCTTGTATTTTTGTTTGTTGATGGGTAATTCTAATTTTTAAATTTGCTTTGAAATTACATTCTAATCTCTAATTTAGGCATTAATAGAAAGCTTTTTTTATAATTATCAAAATATAATATTCCAATATCAACCACTCATAATACTCAAATAACCAAACAATATCAATACAATTAGTTCATCAATTAGCTAAACAAAAATTAACAATCATAATTACTGTATTTTTCATTTGATTTAAATTAAATTAAATTAAATTAAATTAAACTGAACTGAACTATAATTAATTAAATTAAATAATATTTATGATAAAATTAAATAAACTTAAACTTCAAGGAATCAAACTCGAGTGTAATTAAAATTGAAAAGAATTAAATTATTATAATAATTAAATGATACATTTAGTTGCCACAAAATATAAATAATAAATAGTTTAAATATTTTAAAAGAAAATATACAAATATAATCCTATATAATTGAGAAAGTGCAGATATAACTCTGAGACATTTTTAGTGCAAAAACAACCCTACTTACTATACATAAGTGCAAATATAACCCTAGAGATTATATTCCTGCAATAGCTGACAATTTCCAGCCATTGATCGACTGGAAATGACTTAAAGACTCTTTTAGCCTAAAACAAAATTTTAAAAGATAAAAATGCCCTTTGACCCACCACTATACTGCCACCACCGCCACTGCTCTACCACCTTCATTGCACCATCACCACCACTCCACCTCCCGCCGCCTCCTCCGCCACCCTAGCCTCCCGCCACCGCCTCCTCTGCCCTAGCCTCCCTCCACCTCCTCCTCATCCCTAGCCTCCCACCTAAGGATGATCATGAGTCGGGTCTAGGTCGGGTCTAATAAGACCCAGACCCGACCCTAAGAAAATTTAGTTAGACCCAGACCCGTAGGGTCTGAAAATTTTAGACCTGTACCCAGACCCGATGGATTCAAAACAAGTCCTGGGTCCAAAATGGGTCCTAAACGGGTATAATATTCTATTTTTCTTCATTAAATAAAAAATATATTATCTTAAATGCAAATAGTTGAAGTTCAATATGTATTGGAATTATTTTTTCAAGATAACAAAATATATTATTTGTTGAATTTGAACTAAAAATACAAAGAGAATATGAAAGTAATTTAGAAATTTGGGTAAAATTATATATAGTTAGGTTTATATGGGTCTATGTGTTGGGTTTGGGTCTTAGTATTTTACACCCGAACCCGATGGGTATAAATTTTTTGGACCCATACCCGACCCAATGGGTCTAGACCCTGTGGGTCTGAGTCGGGTCCTAGAGCCATGATCATCCCTACTCCCACTGCCTCCTCCGTGGCCCTAGCCTCCCACCGCTTACTCCTCAACCCTAGCCTCCTGCCAATTTCTCCTCTGCTCTAGCCCTGCCTCCATTGTGACCACCATGAACTCCACAACCGCCGTTCCATTCATCCTGATACCACTCCACCACCACCCCAAGTCTCAGCTTCGTCGGCACGGACGATCCCGGCGCAGCCCATCCCAGCCCTCCACCAAAATCCTAGTTGGGCTAGAAATTTTGATTAAATATTCATTACCATCTCTAACTTTCTTAAATGAATATTTTTTTAAATTTAAAAAATATTGCATCAGTAGTTTAGACCTTGAAATACTTTTGGGAGAAATGTCTAATTCATGGGTTTTGCAACTCTCATCTTACACTGCTAGAGAAGATAGGGACTTAGAAATGAAAATTTGACTTTAGCCAATATCTTTATGTTCGCCCGTTGTAAATCATTGATATATCTTACACCACTATCATTGTAGTGATGGAAACATTAATGGGTCTATATCATAGAAAGAATGAGATTATATAAATTCTAATGTTAAGATGGAAAACTGATCAATGTTCAATTGCGCTAGCAATTTGAGGAGGTGTTGGGATTTCGAGAAAGACGGTTGTGGATGTTTAGGGCTAAGAAGGAAAATGTGGATGAGGTAGTAATGAAAAACAAAGAGGAAAATGATGAATGTTGAGCTTTATGATACGCTCCTGCCATAACTAACGCTAATTACTTTCCTTTTTAAAATGTTCTATCAACCTATTAGTTATCCTAATTTTACATACTAAAGTCTTAATACGCAGTTATTACATATTTCATTTCATATATCAATTTTATGTCTTATTTTTTCCCGGCCATTCTCAATACTTCCGGTGGCAACCACCACCGTACCAAATTTCGTCTATCACCACATTCAAACTTCGAAAAACCACCACACCACCACTTACGACTGGCGACAAAGTTTATTTATGACCATAACCAATTATTTTTACGATTGATATTTTTTGACACCGACTTCCACACCCTGAAACAAATATTGTAACTCACTCACCCCTAAGGGAAAGCCCTCCATAGCTTGCCTTTACCCCCATGTAAAGTCATTTCATCAGTGGCCTACCACCCATGGAAAATCTGACTTGTCAACCTTGAGAGAAAACCCCTCAGCTTATCAACCACTACCACAAAAAAATCCTTTTGTAATCAGTCTATCACCTACAAAAAAATCACACGCAAACCACCTCCTCTTCATTAAAAAAAATCTCATGTGACCTACCCCTCGCCAGTCGGTGGTGGTGAGTTGCAACCGAAGATGGTGGTGGGGATTGGAATCTCTAGCAATTACAGTGCCAAAGAGGGTGGTACAATATTGGGTAAACTTGGTGACAGATAGGTAAGGGATAGTGATGATTGGGTGTGTGAGATGTGGTTTGAGGATTCAAGGTTGGGCTAGTGACAGAGCTTGGGGAAGTGGTGTCGGGCCGGAAATGGTGGTGAGAACGGAGTCAGGTGGTTTAGAAGATGGTGATGGGGTTTGAGCGGGTGGTGGTGATGTGACTGCCAATACATCGTTTGGTTGGGGTGGTGAAAGAGGAAGTTAGGGATAGTGATCGTTGGTGGCGGAGGAGAGTGGTCATGGTGATAATTTTTAAAAATTCTAAAAGAATATTAACAAACTAACAATACGTATAAAATACATGGCTTTAGTAAGTAAATTACATGAAACAACCTTACTCACCAATCATGAGACTCATGAGAATTCCTCCCTCAAATTCACTCTAATTATCTCACTTATCAAAATTTAAGTTTTACTAAAATTATTTTACTATAAATTATAAATTATGAATGAAATTTGAATATCAAATATTATTATTAGTTCAAAGGTAAACTTGTAACATCCTTGAATCTCACTGGAGTTTGCAGTGGTGTTGTGGTGTAGGCTAAAAACTCTGGAGAGTAGCCACTGTTAGCGCATGTAATTGGTGGTTGTCTGCACAAACCGGGAGGAACTTCGATATCAATGAAGAACACATTATTAGGATGTCATCCTTGCTTGGGTCTACGTCGAACCTTCCGTTGAGCGAAATCCCTGAGCTCAACTCTGTATTGGCATTTTTCGCTACTATCCTTATGCATTGATTCAGGTGGAAGGGTCACCATTGTCACTTCCGAGTCCCATGTCGTTCGCAAACATGATTCGCAGTTATCAAGAACAAAAGGATCTTATACATAAAGAGGAAGGAAGAAGATTTTTAAAACCCCACAAAATCTCACATAACTGATGGTAATAAGGTGAGAGGGGATTTTACTTGGAGATTATTAACAAGTAACGCTATTTCCAATTTTATTGATTTAGTTTTGTAGAGAAACGCCAGAGGGAGAAGGTGTAAGTAGTATATAGGCTAAAAGGTCCAATTTCGATGAGCGGGAACTAAAACTCTTACTCTATCATGTCCAGTTACATTGACATTATTTTCTTATTGGGGTGATTTTCTCTAATATACCTCTGACATAATTTTTATATTTAGGGGGACAATAGTGTAGATTTTTTATTTTCACCCATTTCCTTTATAATTTATTACTCATTTTTCTAACAACTTACTTCTCTAATAAAGTCTATTAACGTCCTTTCATTAAAAAAAAGGTGAAATATTTTTTTTAAAGTACTTTTATCAGTTGTTTATGTTAAAGGATTAGGAGAAGTATTTCTTATTTCATGTTGAGTGTGAAATTTGTTGTCAATATTGAGTCATGAGAAAATGGGAGTATATGCTTCAAAATTACTTATTATTCAACAAAAGTAGATTCAGGGTGTAGCAATTACACACAAGAATTGCATGGTGAGGTAAACAGTAAAAAAATTCAATTCACCCAATTTGTCATGTCGCGTCTTTGCGAGGCCCAAAAATATAAGCTACGTGGCGGGGATAAATGACCTTATCCTCTTATCTACCGACACGTGTGCGTTAAGGTTGACCCGTTACATCTAAAGTCCTGGAACTCAATTAATCCCTTAAATCAAATTATAGTAATTTAGGGGCCTCCAAACTCCTCACTGAATACACAACCACGTGGGCTACTCACAGTCCTTTATCCTCTCCACGTGTCGCATTCTCCTGCCCTTTACGTCCGTTTCGATACATAATGTCTGTCCATTTTCGTCTTTTCACAATCCCAATTCTACTTATTTAAGGACCTCATTATTCCCGTCACTCTCCAGAGTTCAAACCCAAAACTACTTAACCCTTCTTCTTCGCAAGAATACATCCATAAAACTGGAAAGAAAAAGAAGAAAAAAAAAGCGCAGTTTCATCCTTAGTTACATTTTCCCTAAATTGTGTGAGATTTTGTGGGGTATTGAGAATCTCTTTCCTTCTTTTATTTGTATAAATTCCCCCCTGTTTCTCTATCACTGGAAATCATGTTGACGGACCTTGTGGGATCGGGAAAAGACAATGGAGAGCCTTCCAGCGGACCCAATGGCCGGGAGGAGGCGGCGGAGGACGCCGGTGTTGAGCTGAGCCTGGGGCTCTCGCTCAACGGGAGGTTCGGGGTGGACCCCAGCAAGAATGGCCCCAAGATTACTCGTTCCTCTTCTATGTCGGTGTTCCCTCCGCTAAGTTTAGACATCGACAACCAGTTTCCGACGCCGGCGGTGGCTGCTCCGGCTAGGTATCACTCGTTGCCTACGGAGACGCAGGCGGAGAACTGGAGGAAACGGAAGGAGCTGCAGTCGATGAGGCGCTCGGAGGCCATAAAGAGGAGAATGGAAAAGCTGAAGACACCGGCCCCGACCCCGACCCCGACCCCAACTCCGACTCCGACTCCGACTCCGACTCCGAGGCCCGGAAAGGAGAAGGGCAGTGATTCGGCGGATAATGAGAACTCTATCCAAGGAAATCTTATTATCATTAACGACAGCGAGGACTGCGTTAGCGGGAATGGGGCGCCGCCGGGGACGCTGAAAACGATGGGATCACAGGCCAGTGGTTCCTCCGTACTCTCACAGTTGGAGAACCTCCCGACTAAAGGTCTAATCTTTATCTCTATCTTCATCGTATGTTCATTTAAAACTTTTAGCTGTACACCGTTGTCGTATAATAATTATGTTCACCTGTAAATATTTCATTTTCCTGATGCCTTATTTGATCTGCAAATTGCTGCGCAGATCTTGCTTTTGTGTTCCTTTACTGTATAATTTAATGGGTAATCAACCCTGAATAATTTTTTGAGAACAATCCAGACTAACAGAATCCATATATCTGTGTATTTGTGTTTGGTTTCTGATTCTCAGTTCTTGAATAAAAGTTTCTGGATAGATGTAATTACAAATCTGCAACCTCAGTTTGGTTAGATTAGTTGGGACTTCACTGTATGTTTAAGTTTTCGATCTGAAGGATCTGATCTATACTGTTTTCTTATTTCTCCATTTTATGCAAGTTTTTCAAGTATTCTGATGCTTTGATTCTCCAGTTACTGCAGCTGTGCTCGCAAATGCTGATCAGGCCGCCGGTAGCTCGCAACCGGCGCAGGGAAACAACGAGCCACCGCAGCCGCGCTGCCGGATCCCCCGGCCCAGAGCTGATGCTGCAGCCGCGGAGAAAAAGGCGGCGGATGGCCAGCAGAGGCTCCAGAATCTGATGATGGCTATGCCCAGCGTGACCACCATCGGGAACGGGCCGAACGGGCGAAAGGTAGACGGGCTCCTCTACAAATACAGCCGCGGAGAGGAGGTGAAGATCTTGTGCGTCTGCCATGGCAGCTTCATGTCGCCAGCGGATTTCTGGAGGCATGCCGGCGGTGAAGATGTGGAGAATCCGCTAAAGCACATCGTCGTCAGTCCGTCGCTGATCCTATAGCATTAACGTTAGAAACTGCGGCTAACTGACTCAGGCTAATGTTATAAATTTTGCGTTTATTTTCTGTTCTGACTTTAGTTAAGTTGAGGTGCACTGAGGAAGATGAAGGTTTGCCAGCTTTAATGTCTTTTACGAATGTTGTCTTGATTATCGTGGAATTCGGCGGTGGCCATTTCCGGTGATGTTGAGGCTGAGAAATGTCATGAGATGTTACGATGTATTTTAATTCTCATTATAATCTTCTTCGTGAGGGTAGTTGTGAATTCAAAACAATTATTTTCGAATTGAAATTTCATAATTTGATTAAATCTTTGTTACTCATCTCTCCCAATTCAAACTGAAATTTAAGTTAAAATTTCTTAAATTTGACCCCAAAATTGAATAGGTGTATAAGTATAAATATTATTGAGTGATAACTTGTTAGACTCGTTATAACATATATTTTCAGAATATCAACTTTTTTCAACTTTTAATTATCCTTAATAAAAGATATTAAAGATCAAACATTTTTTGATGAAACATTTTAACTGTTGAAAGTTAAATTGGTGAAGTATGAGATTAGAAAATGTAGTTACTCAATCTAAGATTCGTCTAACTAAACTAACAATTTTAGAATTTATCAATGGTTCCTAACAGTTGATAATCTCATATGACTTGATGTGTGCAATTATATACTCCGTCCCATTAGTAATTGCACAATTATTTTTCACAATTTTCAATGAGCACGTTTGACTGTAAATATCTTTAGTTACCTATAATAATACAGCATAAAAAATTGATATTTAAAAAATAAATGTTTAGATGAATTTAACAAAATCTCACATGGTATTTTTATTATATATAGATTTATTTTTATTAACGATCAAAGTTTGCAAAGTTTGACTCACAAAAAGCAATTGTGCAATTACTTATGGGACGGAGGGAGTATGTTACTTTATACGTTCCAATAAATTTAAAAACGCCTAAATTTTCCCAACAAAATGCATGTAGTATAATTTCAGATCTTAGCGAATTATTCATCATAATAATATCATGTTATTTCATGTGTTCATGCAGTTTCATCTAGCGTTCTACATATTACTTCATACGTTTCAGCAAATTAAAAAACACCTAAGTTTCCTCAACAAATTGCATATAGCCAAATTTCAAATCTTGGGGAATTATGAATCTAAATAATATCACATTACTTTATGTGTTCATGCAGTTACATCCAGTGTTCATCATATTACTTCATACATTTCAGTAAATTAAAAAAAAACCTAAATTTCCTCAGCAAATTGCATATAGCCATGTTCCAAACCTTAGGGAACTATCCATCAAAATAATATCAAGTTACTTCATATGTTCATTCAATTACATCTAGTGTTCATTATATTATTTCATACGTTTCAATTTTTTAAAAAAAACACCAAAATTTCCTCAACAAATTGCATATAGCCAAATTTCAAATCTTGAGGAATTATGTATTAGAATAATATCATATTACTTCATGTGTTCATTCAGTTATATCCAGTGTTTATTATATTACTTTATCCATTTCAATAAAAAAAATCAAAACCTAAATTTCCTCAACAGATTGCACATAACCATATTTCAAACCTTATGGGAATTATCCATCAGAATAATATCACGTTATTTCATGTGTTCATGCAGTCACATCCATTTTTTATCATATCAATTTATACGTTCCAATTTTTTTTTTAAAATACCTAAATTTCCCCAACAAATGCATATAGCCAAATTCTAGACCTTGGCAAATTATCCATCATAATAATATCATGTTAATTCATGTGTTCATGCAGTTACATCTAATGTTTATCATATTACTTCAAACGTTTCAACAAATTAAAAACAAATAAATTTCCTAAACAAATTGCATATAGACAAATTTCAGATCTTGGGGAATTATCCAAAAGAATAATATCACATAACTTCATATGTTCAAGCAGTTACATCTAGTGTTAATCATATTACTTCAAACGTTTCAGCAAATTTAAAAAAACACCTAAATTTCCTCAACAAATTGCATATAGCCAAGTTTCATACATTGGGAAACTATCAAGAAGAAGAATATCACGTTAATTTACGTGTTCACCCAGTTACATCCATTGTTCATCATATTACTTCGTACGTTTTAGCAAATTAAAAGGCACATAATTTTTCTTCACAACATGCAACACCTTCATGAGACATTTATCGTTTTCCACCGGCTATAATAACAACACCTTCATGAAATTCGTTTATGAAATTTCTCAAAATTTTGGGTATTATTGATGAAAACAGATATGAAACTGTAAATTTCATAATATCTCGATGATTTCACCATTACAGATCGTTTGATCATTCCAGCGCAAAAAAATGCAGATTCCGGCGCATAAAAATGCAGATCCGATGACTCATCGCAAATCCGACGCAAAAATGCAGATCTAGCGCATTTATTTTATATTTTATTTTATTGCAAAAAAACGCAGATTCGCAAACCCGAACTCAATCCGGTGATTTCCAGAGGTTTGATCGGCAATTTACGAGCTTCAATATGATGTTTAGAAGTTTCGATTCGTTGCTTCATTCAGATTGGATTTGAGAAGGATTGAAATTCCTTGATTTTGGGAATTTTGAAAAAGTGGCAAATAAATGACATTGGTTTAATACCAAATCTGACCCGAATTTGCGTTGTAACCCAGTTTTAGACCCATTTTCAGTCCTATTTTCTAATATTCGAACTCTGGCCCCATTTTTCAGCTCCATTCTCTAGTATTGCAGCTTGGTCGCTCGTCTCACCATTTACTTTGGTGAGACCGTCTCATAGAAGATTTTCTCATAAAGAAATATGAGGGTCCATTTGATAAGTATACAAAAACCTAAGTATGCTATAATTAATTTAAACTAGGACTCTCCGCCCGCGCGATGCGCGGGCTGTCGAGAACGCTGAATATCTTTGGTTGAATTTCACCAAAAATAT
>JAULKM010118293.1:0-21470 GCA_032355605.1 Rubia tinctorum | reverse complement strand
CAAATTGTTTACAATATAAAATCACATTATCTTTTATTCAAAAATGATTAATTATTAATATATATATTAATATATATATTTTTTATTTATATTTATAATTGTACCCATTTCGTACCCGTACCCCCTAATTTTCAATTTATCGAATCCCGTACCCGTACCCGTACCCGTACCCGTACCCAGAATCGTATCGGTGCTACTTAGCTAATGAAAGCCCAGGTTGGGGAGAAGTTTGGTGAATTCAAGGTTCCATTGCCTTGATGCCTGCTTAAGGTCATACAAATACTTATGTAGCTTGAAGACCAAACCAGGTTCCCCCTTTTTATGACCCTCCAGAGGCAACATGCAGAGTTCTTCATCAATAAAACCATGGAGAAACGTGTTATTCACATCCACTTTATGAAGAAACCGTTTTCGAGCAGCTACAAGTGCCAAAAAGAGCCTAACTATGACAATCTTAGCAACAGGGGAGAAGCTCTCATGGTAGCTCTCTCCTTCGAATCCCTTGGCAACAAGCCTAGCTTGTACCTGTTTACTGAGCTGCCAGGGTTGCATTTGACTTTGAAAACCCATTTGATGCCTTTGGCTTTCTTCCCAACGTGTAAAGGAACCGTCTTACAGGTTTGATTGTCTTTCAAAGCTGTGATTTCTTCTTCCATGGCAGCATCTCACTCAGGATTAAATGAATAATGTTCTTATATCTGGTGGCATCCAATTTAAAACTGATGTCGGCAATCGGTTTATGAGATACGTTGATGTTAAAACTGCATCTGCCCAAAAAACTAGTGGAAGACCTGAATGAAACATAATGGCTCTAGCCTTTCAAGAAGGTGCCTATGCTCTCTCCCAGCAACTCCATTTTGCTGAGGGGTGTATATGCATATTTTCTGATGTGAAATTACCAGATTATTAAATAGATTAGTACATGCCTTATTCACAAATTCTAAGAAATTATCTTTCCCTGTACATTTAGCAACAGTGTTAAATTGAGTTTTAATCATGCTGAAAATGGTTTTAATTACATCATGAACCTCATTATTGTCCAAGTTGCTCTACTGTGATCATCAACCAGTGTTGATAAGTATTTAAAACCACTAACTTGTGCTATCTTTTAGGGACCCCATAGATCAACATGTATCAGATCAAAACATGAATTAGAATGAACAACTGAACTGGGAAAAATAGAGTCCTGATATGATTTTGATTGCAAATTATTTAACACTACATCGTGTGCATAACCTAGATTCAAATGCAAAAGATCAAAGTCATTAACAACTACTTTATCTTCTAAGACAAATGCTTCATTACAATTCAAAATAGGATCAGATGGAACTGAGCATGAGAGAGCATATAGTTTTCTGAGTAAAGTCCTCAGCAGGCTTTAGCCACCCCAATAACCATATGAGTCTTAAGGTCCTTAAGATCAAGCAAAAAATCAGGAGATAAATCAAGGTGCAAGCCATTTGATTGTGAAAGATTATTCCCACAGAGAGAGTAGGTTAAAACTGAAGCTATCTACATGCAAACAATCATCTGGAAGTACTGATAATGTAAGATAGATTTATCCAATAGTTGTGACTTGTTGTGTGGTGTTATATGGTAGATGAACTGGTGTGGGTTTGTGACTGATTGTATATTCATGGAAAAGAGACTTGTTACGGCACATATGAATCGATGCACCACTATCCAAAATCCACACATCGTCTTCGAAAATGAAGGTAGAGTTTATTAAGTGAGAGAGAATACCACCTGAAAAGTCAGAAAAATGTGCTATGCTGACAATCTCTCCATTTCAATAATCTGAGCCCCTAGCCTTCTGAGATTTGTTCATCTTCATCAATCTAGTAATGCAGAAAATATAGCCTGCATTTTTTATCCTCATTTCATGTCAACCACATCAAACTAAACATCCTCATAAGTTAACACTACATTAGCCTCATACTTCAGTTTACCCTTTCCTTCTTGCCATCAATCAGGGTAACTGTGTATCTTGAAACAAAACATAACCTTTTTTTTTCAGTAATCACACTTCAAAAGCTTCTTGTTTTGAACATCCCTCCTCTTGAAATTTGGTCTTGCAGCAGTGTTGTTTCCAAAATTGCAACTATGAGACTCGAGATGTGATCTAAAAAATATTGCAGATTACTTGACTGATTGAACATAAATACTTGCAATTATATTTTGACTCTCAGCCTTCAACACAAGTACACACATCTTGCACACAGATGGAATAGGCTACATGATCAACACCTAGTTCCTGATTGCCTCAAATCCATCGTTCAGTCCAACCAGAATCTGTTGCACCTTATCCTCACTGTCCTCATGAGCCAAAGCCTCAGTCGAATCCAAAGTTTCAAGTTCCTTTCAAACAAACACACCTTCTTCTAGGTCTCACACAAGCTAACTCATCCCACGTGCCAGAACAGAGAAATATTGATTCATAGTTTTCTGACCTTGTCTAATCTCAGTTATGTGTCTCCTCAATTGATAGAGCACGGATCCATTGCTCACTATGAATTGTTCCTTGATCTCAATCTCGAAGTGTTTTTTCTTGATCAACGAACACAAAACCCCAACCTATCTCTTTGGTCATTGAGTTCATGATCCAAGAAACCAGGATATAGGTCACCTTCTGTCATTGCTTTAGAATCCGTGAATCTGCATCAGGAACATCAAAAGTTCCTGTGAGAGAGCACATCTTGTCCCTTGAAACCAGTGCTGAAATCATAGCCTTGTTCCAAGTCAAAAAGTTTCTTCCAGTCAGCTATTTTGTGACGAATGCCATACTAGAATGATCTCTAGGATCTAGCCATCTCGGTACAAAAGATCCTTAAATCTTCACGAAGCCATCCTCATCCATTGTTTCATCCTTCCAACGGTGACACCATCACTACTGGAAGGACCAACTTAAACCTGCTTATAATATAAGGGGATCAATTGAGCACATTTCTTAATAGTGCGAGAACATTTTAGGAACAATTTACAAAAAAAGAAAAGAGATATATAATTTTATCTAAAAGTGGGTACTTAAACTGTCATTTTCTCATTTGTTAAGAGTTAGCCTCGAGTGAAGATGGAAATTGTAAAACAAAACAACTACTACTCCCCCCTTCCTTCCAATTTTGACTTTACTTTTTAAAAATCAAATTTAGTAAACTTTGACCATTAATACCATGTGAAATATTTTTAGATTTGATATGCCCCAAATCGTCCCCGCCGTGTGCACCGCTGCTTTAGCCAGAATCTGCAAGACAATGCCCCTGGAGTTTTTCGAGGGGAAGAGTCTCTGACGATCAAGTCAGAAAGTTTATTTGTAATTAAGAATGAATAGTTGTGTATACAGTGTTACCTCCCTCCTTTATATAGATTGGCAGTTTGGTTTTGTTTGCTTGCGATGCAAGTACTAGAGATTTTCCTTGGGCCGACCCAATGGTTTTACCCAAATGATATTATTTTGGGGGTAAAATAAAGACACATGGGCTAGCTAGTCTAGGCACTCGGGCCCAGCTAGAATTACACATTATTTCGGCCCTCAAATTCATTGTATGTTTCTTGGATTCGACCTCCCCCCCCCACCGAGTTTGTTGATTCGACCTTCGATATGGCTGCTTCAATCTCATCATTAGACACATGATGTGATTGCCAAGCCCTTTAAGGGGCCAAGGGTTTATTCCCAGGGTCGATTTGGGATCCTTTGAATCGGTTTTGAACCCGATCTTTGAATATATTTATTTGTCAAGGGTTTGATCCTCAGCTTTCTACTTTCAATTAAGGCCCAAGTGCCACGAGTCTGCCTTCAAATCAGTTTATTTACATGGGGCTTACGAGCCTCGATAGCAAGGAACAGGGAGGTCTCGATCGCTTATTCACAAGGAGGCTTCAGAAAGAGAAATGGAAAGGACGCGAGTGACATGATGCTCACTTGCACCTCCGGGTACGTGATGTCCATATTGGATTCCACGCGCGCCACCATTCCCATTTATAATATAATCTTTTACCCACGCGACCTATTAACCCATATTCTTACTTAATTTTTTGCAGCACGAGGCAATCATTACTTTCTCCTTCTTCTATATAAGCCACCTCCAAGGGTCTTTAATCACTTTTCACCTAAATCTTCTTCTAAACTTCTTCTTCTTTCTTTCTCCAGAGCTCCCTACTATTTTCAGAGATCATTACTTTCCGAAGAACTCTGGCCAGTCCATTCCGGCCATTTCAATTAGTAAGTCCTCATTCACCTTTATTTAGCCTTATTCTTTTTTGCATTTACCAATGTCGCAAACAACCTTGGGGGAAAAGGGAAATTTCGGCCTATTTTTTGGCCAATCGTTCTACTGGCGGAGTTGAAAACTCCCGCCTTCAAAGTTCCGGTGCTTTTTCTTCTTCAGTCGATGGTTCCAGTTCATTTGGCAGGGGGGATAGATAGACCCAGGGTAGTTGTCTGGCACCGCCTCTAGGTTACCTTCGGAAGTGGGTCACATCAAGGGAGATGATTCCTAGGGAGAGTGATCTGAGGGATATAGTTATCCAGAGGGACGAGGAGGGCCAATGTTTTATTTTTGAGGAGATTTTAACTCCTGTGGTTGAGAGCCCCTAGCTAATTCCCGTAGAAATTTCTCACTTGCTATCTACTTTCTCGTCCGTGGTTAGGGTTCCTAAGGACTTAAGATTGGAGTTCCTTCGAGATGACGAAACCCATAAGAGCTCTAGATCCAGGAGGTGCGCCATTTAAGAGCGCCATTTTAGGTTTGGGCTTTGCTTTATGTTATACTTTATGCTATGTCGTTCATGACCCAGTGTCACAACTTAGGAATCACCTCCTGCTACGAAATGTTTAAGTCCCTTTACTACCTTTCTCATAGCAAAGATGTGGTACATAGGGATACAAAAATTAATGAGAGCTTTACTCTTAGCAATAGATTTTCAAACCACCAAATTAAAATTTCTTTGAATTTTCGAGACTGGCACAAACCTCCAATTTACACTTTTAATAGTGAGGTCGAGTGCTATTATGTCCCGAAATGGAATTCGAAGCTCAAGTTCGAGAACACTTCCAATTATTCTGCTCCGGAGGGTGTGGTTGTGAATAGGGACAAGTTGTTAGGTGAGTCCCTAGATATTTCTTCTAATTATGTGAAAAATATGTTCGGTTACACCTAGCCGTCAGAGGTTTATGAAAAGTGGGTTTATGACCAGGACCCGGTTCTAATTAAGGAAACCCCCTGCTGACTACTCGAAAGCCCACTCCTCCGAGAAGAAAAATAAAAAGAAGGAGGGTGAGAGTAGCAAGCCAAAAAAGGGTAAGAGGAGATCCTCTTCTACTTCCGAGGATCGGGCTCCTAAGAGGCAAAAAAGGCAAAGTGTATAGGCTCTTCGAAGCCCTTAGAGCCCATTTCGGAGGCTGAGCCCAGGGTGGTCGAAGATCAGGGGGCTACTGGGGTCACATAGGCCCCTGCTAAAGGTCCCCCTAGTGTATGAAGGTGTTTGTGGCCCCTTAGTTTTTGTTTTATTTTTTCATTTTATTTGTGTTTCTTTTACTAACTTTTCTTCTTTTTTGTCTCAGTGGGTTCCTGCCAATAGTTTGTCAGTTACGAGGAAGAAGAGAAAGGACTCATCTATGAAGAACACATCTTGATTCCCCTATGTTTATCAACCTCCGCCGGAGACTCAAGGTCTTTTGCCCAAGGATAAGAGAGGCCGGGAAGGTCCAACCTCTTGCAGTCTTTCCCCTCGAAGAAAAAACCAGTGATGGAGCTTTTGTCGAGCCATTTTCTTACTACGGCACTGAGCTCACCCTAGGGGAGGGTAGCCTCATTCCATTGGGTTCAGTTTACCCCTCCCTCATAGAGTTCCCGAGGTTGGATGCCACTGTGGGTGCCCTCGATTCCATCCTTCAGGGTTTTTTTGCAAACGTGAACCAAGCAAAAGAGGCATCGACCAAGGAGGCCCCCCACAAGACTGAATTAAGTAAGCTCCAAGAGAAGCTCAAGAAAGTCACCTTTGAACATGAGGAAGAATTGAGGGAGCTTCGAGAGATTTTGGTTGTGGCGGAGAAGTCTGTAAAATCCCTGACCAGCGAGAACATGAGGGTGGAAAACCTTTGCTCCATCGAGTGGGAGGTTTCCTTACTTGAAGCGTATACCAACAAGCTCGTGAAGACCCAGGGGTTCTGAGCATTCTTCTCTTCCCTGTCCGAGACTTGCATGAGGCTTGCCAAGAATGCCCTCACCACTTCTCTCAGCAAGGAGTTGCCTATTGAGTATGCCACCATGTTGGACGTGCATAAGAATGGCATCCGGTCATTCCATCTCGACCATCTCTGATGGAATCCCATTCTAGATGGGGCATCAAATTCCCCTTGATCGAGCATTTGCCTTCAGCCAGTTTTTCACCACGGAGGAAATTCGTGAGCTCAACGTGGGTGAAGATGAGGAGTGGAGTGAACCGGACCCCTTTGACTCGTTCAAAGCCCAAGCTCAAGCCTTCCACTTCGAGTTCCCCCTATCGGAGCAGTCGGAGAATAGCGTAAGGGAAAATGTATGAATTTCCTTAGAAATTATTCTAGACATCTTTTTTTACCCCCTATGCTTTCGAGCTTATTATTATTATTAATGAAAATCTTTTTTCTTACTTATGTGTTCTTTTTACTTTTTTGTAGAGTTTATATCTAGTTCCCTACCATCCCCTATTCTTAAAGAGAGTCCATCTTCGACTTCTTCTTCTAAGTGATAAATAAGTAGTATTATTAAATAGAGGAGTGAGCATATGATCATCAAATAGCCGATTCCTCCACCTCGAAGATGAACTCCGAGCCGCTAGGAGGAGTTAGCATTATGGCGGAACAGCTAACATGAGATGCATATGGGTCTGCTTGACGATTTAAGCAGTCTAAGGGAAGAGGGAAACTTATTATCCGCTACTAGAGATGGACTAGCCAACCACCACAAGCTTCTCCTCGACCGGCACAACCAACTTCTTACCGAGATGACCACCAAAGTGGGGTTTAGTTTGATTAAAAAATTCATGAGCGCTGCTAAGGCATTTAAATTATCTAGGGAGGGGCCTATAAGTGCACCCAGGCGGCCATGGTTCATTACCACTGTGAGACGCAGAAGCACTTGGCAGATGCTAACTCTATTCATGATGCTGTCTGCAAAACTACCTCTGAGTTCGAGGACTATAAGAGGACAAGCCAAGAACTTCAAGCTCGAGTTGAGAACTTTAAAAAGTCAGTAAGCTAGACTGAGAAACTGTGCTTAATTGCTTATAAAGAAAGGGATAGTCTCAAAGAAGATGCCAAAGAGCATCATAGCACGTTTAAAGCTTATGAAGACAACATTCGGGCATGCTGCCTTCAGCTCAGTATGGTGGTGCCTACTCTCATCAACGATTTCGAGGCATACCTCCGAGAGACCGTGGACATCATGAAGCGTAGGAAACTTGATAGGCACCCTATGTACGACAAAGCTTATGATGAAGCCGACGGATGGTTGAAGGAGATAAGAAGCCAAAAGAAAGGGGCTTTGAGTTCTTGAGCCCTTCTGAAAAAGAAGTTAAGGAAAAAAATAAAAAGCACAGCCTCGAGCTCACATGGTCTGTGTTCTTTTAACCTCGTACAAGGAGTGGTAATGTGTTTTCTCGTTTGGCTCCGCCGATTATCTAGGAAGAGGGGGCGTCTTCTGTGCCCTCAACTCAACCAGTCAAGTCTACTCAAGGGGTATGAGCCCCGAGTTTGGAAGCCAAAAGGGGACTTACAAAATCTGTACCAACTCCATGAGGGCTACCTCTGGCGAGCACATATCGTAGGGCTGCTCCGATCAACATTCAAGGGAACTCCTCCAACAGAGCAATCGAGATAGCTGTGGAGGATGAAGATCCTGAGGACATTCCCTTGTTATGAAGGCCCCAAAAGCTGGCAGTGGGACCATTGAGCTCTTCCCAAGTGCAAGGGATAACTGATCCAGATGGGGAGGCACCAAATCTGATTACGAATTTTTTTACGACCATAGCCCCCGTCAAATCCGAGGTTATGGAGAACCCTTCCATCCCTTTCGAAGAACTATTCCTCTCTTAGTTTTTTCTCTTAGGTAGTAAATACTTGTTTGTTGTATTATAATGTTGTACTTTTTTCTCGAATGTATACGGGGAACTCGACCCTCTTACTTTTTAGCCATTGTGAAACTTTGTATGACTGAACAAAGCATTTAACCTTTTTCCATGCTAAACGAGTAGTTTTATATTTCTCGGGGGACTTAGCCCTTAATTAAATATCATAAACTTCTTCTCTCTTTTCTTTTATAAGGGACTTGATCCCATAATGTTTACCAGGCCATGGAGGCCTTTTGGTTATTTACAAGGATTTGATCATTTGGCCCTTATATTGTAGGGAGGATTTCGACCCCGAGTGCTCTATAGGCTATAGAAGTCCTTCAAATTTTCATAAGGATTTTTTCCCTTAGGAGCTTATATATGTCGTGGGGATTATGACCCCGAGCACTTGACAGGGTGTGAAAGACTTTTTGAATATTTACAAGAGGTTTTATCCCTTGGATGCTCGTACACGTGAAGGGGATTTCGACCTCGAGCGCTTAACGGGCCGCAGAGGCCTTTCAAATTTTTACAAGGTTTTTATTCTTAGGGCATTCGTTCGTGTAAAGGGGATTTTGACCTTTAGCACTTGACGGGCCGCGGAGGCCTTTAGAATTTTTACAAGGTTTTTATCCTTGGGCGCTCGTTTGTGTAAAGGGGATTTCGACCCCGAGAGCTTAACAGGATGCGAAGGCTGTTCCAAATATTTATAAGGATTTTATACTATTACGGAGAGTGAGGGGGTTCTACCTCCTTGACTCATAGTGCGTTCTGCTACTTAGTGTAAATTGGAATAATTCAAAGAAAAGGCACTTCAATAGCTAAGTAATAAAAGCTGGGAAATCCTATCGACTTACAGTAAGCAATTTCGTCGAATGTATTCCTTGGCCTATAGCTATTTTTGGATACGCTATTCCCTGGGCTTAGCAAGTCTACTGAGATTTAGAAGAATAGTACCTCCTAAGGTTCGAGACATTCCACCTGCAAGGAATTGACTCTCATTGGGGTGCTTCCAACACGTAGCTGTCTCCGGGGTATGCTTCGACGACTCGGTAGGGTCATTCCCAGTTCACGACCAGTTTGCCTTCTGGCTCCCTTCTGCTTTTCTCATTTTAGAGAACTAGATTTTTTGAACCATCCGTTTATGGTACCTTTTGATCCTTTCCTTCACCTTGGCTTCGTGGAGAGATGTTCTCTCTTTTTACCTCGTGAAGGTTCATGTCTAGTTGGTGGTGCTCATCATTTACCTCCTAGTTTGCATTGCTGATAGCAAACCTTCGGAAGGTAAGAAGCCTTATCTTGGTGGGAATTATAGCCTCCGAGCCGTAAACTAGGCCATACGGGGTTTTGCCCGTAGGGGAGGATTATATTGTTCGGTACGACCAAAGCACGTTGGGTAGATCATTGATCTGATTCCCTCCTGTCCTTATAGCCTCGACTTTATTCCATTGACAATAATCCGGTTAGTAACCTCCACCCGCCCGTTGGCTTGGGGTGGTAAATGCTGGTAACCTTTTGGCGTATCTTGTATTCTTTACACCATATTTTAAATGGGTCACTGACGAATTGGGTACCATTATTAGTTATGATGATTCGAGGCATCCCGAAGCGACCGATGATGTTTTTCAAGCAAAATCCAATCACCCATTTGTGGTCGGGGGCTTCCGGGAAGGGGCACACCGGGTCGATCCCCCAATTTGTCAAATGTCTAGGTACTGTTTATATTCATCCTTTCTTCTTGGGGGACATGTGTGATCGGTGCGTGCCTCTGGAACTGATGGCAATCTTAGATGTGCTTGTTAACATCGTGGAACATCTTGGGCTAGTAATATCATTCCAGGTTGGTTTTCTTGGCTATCGACCGAGCCCCCAGGTAGCTTTCGCACACTCCCTCGTGATTCTTGCTAATTAGATAGTCAGCTTCATAAGGGGCTCCACATCGAAGGAGTGGCTGCAGATAACCTCGTCGATAAAGCAAATCCTCATTGATTACATACTTGTGGGCCTTTAGCCTAATTTTCCTTGCTTTAATGGCATTCTCGGGGAGGGTACCATGCATCTCGAAGATAGCCCATGGTTGGTGTTATCCACAAATTTTCTTCTTCCACCATCATCACCATTGTCTCTTTCTCAAAGCTTCGTTTGCTCATGGTTTCCACAATCAGGTGGCCCAGGGATTACAAGTCCAAGTCTGATGATGCCACCTTGCTCAATGCGTTGGCCTTGTGGTTATTTTCTTGAGGAACTTGGGTTAGGGTGTAATGGTGGAAGTGCTCGAGGAGGGGTTTCACCACTTCTAAATAATGTTGCAGGCTATTTTCCCTATCCTCATATTTCCCCTTGACTTGCTGGACCACGATTTGGGAATCACTGAAAATTTTCAGGCTTTGAACCTTCAAGTCTTTTGCTATTCGAAACCATGTGATCAGTGCTTCGTATTCTGCTTTGTTCTTCGTAGCCTTGAAGTCAAAGTGCAGCGTGTATGGATAATCTTTTTCTCGGGGCTAGTGAGCAGGATGCCCGCTCCGCTTCCCCCCGAGTGTGATGACTTATCCTCGTATAGCTTCCACGTTTCCTTGGGCTTTTTAACATTATCAACTTCAATTGGTTATGTGGTTTCCAAAATGAAATCTGCTAGAGCTTGGCCCTTGATAGATGTTCTCGGGCGGAACTGGATGTCTTGTTCACCCAGTTAAATAGCCCATTTCATCATTCTTCATGAGGCCTCTGGCATAAGGAGTACCTGCCTGATCAGGTGGCTGGTTAGCAGGATGATCTTATGTCTTTGGAAGTATGGCCGGAGCTTTCTTGGCCCATGGACTAGGGCCAAAACTAGCTTTTCTAGGGGCGGTATATCGTGTGTTTAATACCATGTAATGCCCTGCTTACGTAATAGATTTGGGTGTTGTGCTTTTTCCTTCTTCTTTACCAAAACTACAATTAATGCTAACGGGAATGTCGAGATGTATAAGTACAAATCTTTCCCCATTTTTGGCTTCATAAGGGTGGGCAGGCTTTGTAAGTGTTCTTTTAAGTTCTCGAAAGCTTGGTCGCACTCCTCTGTCCATTAAAATTTTTTGGCCTTTCAAAGCACCTCAAAAACTGCCATGTGTTTTTCGGCTCCTTTAGAGAAGAATTGAGTGAGCTCAACCAGTGGTCCTATGATTCTTTGGATAACCTTAACTGTTCGAGAAGGCTTCATGGTTATCAAAGCTCCAACTTTCTCTGGATTCACATCGATCCCCCTTTCCGAGACCATGAATCCCAGGAACTTTTCTGCTCATACTGCGATCACGCATTTGGCATGGTTTAGCTTCAAGTTCGTGTCTCGGAGTGTTCAAAATGTTTCTTCAAGATCTAGCAGGAATTAATCATTGCCCTTGCTCTTGATTACCATATCATCCACATAAATTTCTATGTTTTGGAATATCTGTTTTTTGAAAAGCTTATCGACCAGCCTCAGGTAGGTTGCCCCTGCATTTTTCAAGTCAAACGACATTTTCTTATAAAAGAATGTTCCAACATCGGTGTTGAACAACATTTTTTGCTTATGCTCCTCCACCATGAGTATTTGGTGATAGCCCTTATGTGCATAAAAAAAGAAAGTACCTCATACCCTACTATAGCTTCGACGAACATATCGATTGAAGGCATGGGGTAGCTATCTTTAGGACAAATATTTTTTAGATATGTGAAATCTATGCACATTCTCTAAGCACCATCGTGCTTGGGTACCATCACAATATTTTCTAGCTAATATGGGTAAAACACCTCTTCGATGACCTTCGCCCAAAGAAGTTTATGGACTTCCTTCTTTAAGGCTTCAGCTCTCTCAGGGGAGAACGGCCTTATTTTCTTCTTGACAGACTTTTGGGAGGGGTCGACATTCAGCCTGTGAGCAATCAATTTCTTGGGCACTCCTGTGAGGTCGAACGTGCTCCATGAAAGCATGTCCACATGGTCATCAAGGAGTTCCTTTAATTTTTCTTTTGTTGCAAGTGATATTGATATGAATCTCCTTGCGAAGACTCTGGATTGCGGAATATCGGATCTTTGACCCAAGTTGGAATCTTGCCCAACCTACTTGTTTCACACGAAATTCAAGCGTCTAGCCCGCAGGGTACAGTCAATTCCGACTTTTTCTATAAATAGCCCGCATGTTTAGATCACAAGGTTTCTTTGATCACTAACTAGCCCGCAGAATTAGCTCACATAGGATATTGAAACTTAATTAACCGAAGGATTAAGCGACAATGAAGACAATGAGTATAACTCAAATTTCTAAAATTTTTGATTGATAAAAAGGTATGTAAACCATCGACCATCCCTCTATTTATAGCGATAAATTCGGCCACTTCAAAACCCTAAACACAATTGGAATTTGAATCAACTTATGGCAGCTTTAAGAAACTAAAATCATATCTAACTAGAACTTCTACAATTAACCCATTTTTGGCCGTGTACTACTAGAATTAGACTAGAAGAATATTTTCTTATCTAATCTTACCAAATCTAATTCTAATCAGAATAAAAGATAATATTTTTGAAAACCCTAATGGGCTGGGTTTGAAAATATGAACTCTTCAAAAGCCCACATGGGCGAGTTATTGGACTGAAATAAAATAATGTTACAATGATCACACTACCTCATTAAAAAAAACTAGTGGGAAAAAGAGTATAGTGTTCTTCACGATGTCTTCAATGAACCGATAAACTTGAATAATAATTCTTGACCTAGTCATTGGTCCAGCCATGTCACTTAGAGGATCCTGAACATAACCCTTGAATGTTTGATCTAGTCATGGAATGTCTTCATCTATGGTGGTAGTTATCTTAGGATCTCCATTAGATATCTTATTTCCAACATCCACCGTTCCTTTTGATCGAACAGCCATCAGTTAGGCGTCCGTTGGTCCAACTTCTCCATTTATCGAGGCCACCTTATCTCCCTTTTTTTCTTCTTTTAATGCTATTGCCAAACAACTCCTTTCTGCCGAACTGATCCTCCGTGATCACTACTATCCTCTTCCTGGCGAGGAACTTCATTGCTAAGTGATAGGGAAACCAAATGGCTCGCGCTTGGCACATCCAAGGTCTTCTCAATATCCCATTGTAAGGGGATATGTCATCGATCAAAGCGAAGCTGCAATCTACCATGACTTCTTTATCTCGAGGGTTATGACACCCAAGGGTAGCACCATTTTTCCAGTAAAACCATATAGATGTGAAGTGGTTCTCTTTTGATGGTCACGCCCAAGGCTCAGATGATCAAATCAATTAGCAAACATTAGTTCCACTCTGCTGCCATCGTCTACAAACACCCTCTTGACATAGAAATCTCTGATTGTAGCATGGATCTCCATTGGATCTGTGTGGGGGTTCGACTGGGCACCGGGTCTGCTTCTGAGAAGGTTATGGCTTCCTCGAGTAGAAGTATTTTCTGGAAGGGTTCTCCGGAGGCCACATAGCGATATTGCGCTTTTTATAATGGTGTTCGAGGACTGGTCACTCACCACCCCATTGATGAAGTTGATTACTCAGTTGGCCCCTTCACCCCATTATCTATCTGCCCGAGCCTCATAGTCGGGTCTGTTATTTTCTCTTGGTTGATTTCCAACTTTCTCACCGTTATTCTTCTGTTGTTCTCGACCACCTCGGTTGGAGCCCTTTTTTAGGGCTTCAAGTGACGTTTTCCTTTTTTGTTCGAGGAGCCCTCTCCCCTCAGTCTTTCGACGCAGTCCGGGAGCAAGCCCTCTCTTGCACATCTGTCAATTTACCTTTTTAAGTGGATTATTCATTTGTGTCATGCCCCCACTCTTTGTGGTGATCGCAGTACTTGGGTGAATCTATCTTTCTAGGAAAATCCTTGCCAGGAGGGGGAGCCCGAAACAAGCATTATGGATGAAGTGAATCTCCGTCTTGGTCTTGGTTAGGGGAACGTAGCCTTCGAAGCCTCTGTTCGAGGCCTTCGATTTCTTTGGTCTTGACTCTGAGCCCCTAGAACTCTTTTCTCCCCACTTGTCCCCCTCTTGTTTTTGCTTCGTAGCCTCTTCGATCTTTGAGTAATGTTCCAAGATTTCTTGCAGTTGTTGTTGGGTTTCTGGTTTCTTTGAGACCCAGCTTCTTATATAGGTCGAGGTTGGACATTCTATTCATGTAACCGAGAATCACCCCATCATCGGTGCAGTTAATTACATTGAGGCTCTCATCCACATATTGATGATAAAATGCTTCCATCGATTCACCGAGCCGCTGCTTGCTTTGGTACATTTCGATCAGGGTTTTAGTAAATCTCATCTTTTGAAAGAATTGACTCAGCAGGGCTCTTCCGAAATCTCTATAGGAATTCAACGACCCTTGGCTAACTTGTTAAACCATTCTTGAGCTTTCACTCGAAGGTAACTTCCTACCAACTTACACGTCAGCTGTTTATTTAAGTCTCTTGAATTCATCAGACTAAGGAAAGTCTGTATGAGCTCACGAGGGTCCGTATATCTGCTATACGTGGGGAGTTCCTCGGGTGGTTTTACATCGCTGGGCCATCGAGTTGCCATGATTACAGAGCTAGAATGGAAAGCTACGACTTGACCTGAAGGCCCAATCAATCTATCCAGCTCCCTTGTGAGGGTGTCACTCGACTCTCCTCTCATTCATGGGTCTCCGTATTGGCTTGACAAGAAGGAAGCATCCATACTGGGGATCTAGTACATTTGGTTTGAGGCCACGTATCCTGCCCACGGTCCTCCAATGGCAGAGCTGTGATACAGTTGTTGCTGCCCTTAATGAAAAAGGTCGTACGAGGGGATCCCCGGTCGAGGCCATTGATGCATTTGGTTTTTATAACCGGGGTAGTTCCCACATTGGCCAGGCTCCGAGACTAGGAATTGCCTGGTTTGGGGGAAGATACAGGCATCGAATACACCAACGTCTAACCCAAACAGGGGAGCGTCGGTTGAGGTCGATCCTGGGCCCCTATCTCCATGTTCGCTGGGTAAGATGCTTTTGGGGTGGCCTCAGCTGAAATCTCACCTGCACCGTTAAGGGCATCGAGAATGGGGGCGCCACCGACTGTTGGATCATTCTTTGGCAGAGCATCGGGGGGATCCACCTGATAGCCGTCACATCGAAGGGTTTGAGCCATTTGCGCCAGATCTTGCTGGGACATGGGAGGTACACTATTCACGCCTCGAGTGGTTCGAGCAGCGCCTGCGGTTGCTTCCACCTACGAGTCTGATGAGACCTCCGTGAATTGTGGCTCATCCTCCCGTTGCTGATACGCCGGCTCTGCAAAGCAGGAGCTCCGGGTCCTTTTATCCAAAGTTTAGCACTAACCTTCATTTGTCTGGAAAACATAGCAACCTCAATCCGAGACCCCTTTGGCATTGCCGTTGTTAGGATCTGGTTTGTGACTATCACCAGGGATTTGTTCCCGGTGCTTGAAGGGACATGGGGGTCTGACTGCATTTTCTTGCTTTTCCCTCATTTTCTTTCCCGACAAGGAGACTGCACTTCCTCCCCGACTTCTAAAGTTCTACCTTTGACTCGTTCGCCTCTGCGCAATGTGCTTGCTGAAGAAGTGGACATGAACAACGAAATACACATATATGACAAATGGTTCCACCGGGCGTGCCAACTTGATGCGCCATTGCGGCCACCATGAGCGTCGCTGCTTTAGTCGGAATCTGCAAGACAAAGCACTCAGAGTTTTTCGGGGGGGGGGGGGGGGGGGCGGGGCGCGGCTCCAACGATCAAGTCTGAAAGTGTATTTCTGAGAATACATGTTACCTCTCTCCTTTATATAGATTGACAAATAGGGCAACTGTTTTGTTTGTTTGCGATGCAAGTATTAAAGATCTTCCTTGGGCCGGCCAAATGGTTATTACCCAAAAGATATTATTTTGGGGTAAAATAAAGTCACCTAGATCAACTGGGCTTGGCACTTGGGTCCAACATACATTATTAAGATTCATCTTAACATATACTTTTTATTATCTAAATATTAATTTTTATACAAAATTAATTTAAATAAGTAGAGTTATTAACAGTTATAGACCATCATTGCAAATCGTGAAAAAGATGTTGCTACTGCGGATAAGATGTAAGATGGAAAATCTGATTATCATCTTCCTCTTATTAATTACTCTTACGATTTATTCTGGGGAAGTTTAATTACAACCACGCCCTCCTTCTTCACCGGTCTCTTTCCTTCCGAATAATCTCAGTCGTTGCGAGAGTTAGAGGCTGTAAGCCAAATGTACCAACCGGCGAGCGGCGGGGACTACGGCACCAACGGCTACCACAACAGCGGCGGAGTACAGGCGGCGGGTTTTATGCATCGGCGGCGGGGCACCCGCGGGAGGCCCAGACTTAGTAGAGACGGCACTGGCGGTGGTAGCCAGAGCAGTAACAGCAGCGGTAGAAGTAGGGTTTCCAATAATTACGGGACATACAATCAGCAGCAGCAGGAAAAGGATGACGACAGTGACAGGGAACAACCTCCGCCTCCGCCGTGTACGGACTTCGACATGGCCTACTTTAACTCCTATGCCCACGTCGGAATTCACGAGGAAATGATCAAGGTAGTAAATTATGACCACTTTTTTCTTCTTCTGTTTTTATGACATTTGCCGTTTGTTGATTGTGTCTTCTTATCAGTGAATTTATGAAAACCGATATGATTTTAGGATTATGTTCTAAGGAGGTATCTGAGAAATGTATGATTGTTCTATAGAAGCTTAGTAAAGTTGGAATCTTTATCAGTTTTCGGCTTTTGCAGTGATATCCTTCTGGCAATCAACTATGGGTAATTACTGAAAGAAAATGAAAAATGGAAAAGAAAGAAGATGACTTTCTCTGTTCAATTGTTCTTTTGTTGATAATTACTCTATAGTTGTTGAGATGGGTAAGCCTGCATTGGTAGTATAGTAGGTAGTGTGTTGTTCTTTTAGTATAGCTAACATGTAAAAGGATTTACAATGAATTCAGGATTTTGAATTGTGGAAAATCAAGTTATCCTTGTTAACTTTGATTGTTAACAATTAGCATTATGACTGTTCTTGGGAATCGAAATTGCTGCTGAAAAAAGAAGGATTTTCAATATTTTTCGCATTTGTTTCAGTCTTAAGTTCTCAAATATATGTAGTATAATTTACATTAGTTTTTTTATAATCATTCTTGCTTCTTTCTGTTATTCTTTAGGCAGAGCTTCTATTCATGCTTTTGCCAAAGTATTATTTTTTAAATAGTGTCCATTATATTTGTGAATTTTAGGGTAGAACTATTTTAATTCATTTCCAGGCTGTTTTTGTAGGGTGTATTGCTATCAGATAATAGAGTTTCTTTTGCTATGTTTTACCTACCTCTAAGTCTGCGTATCTGTTATTTCCCTGAACTTACAGGATCGTGCTCGCACTGAATCTTACCGAAATGCAATCTTTCAGCACCAGAGTCAAATTGCTGACAAAGTGAGTTAACAAGCTTTAAAGTCTCATTTCCTTTACAAATAATCTTAATGTGACAGTGTGCTACAATATCCTATGGTAGAATTACATTCTATGAATTTGATCTATTCTAGGCGGTTAAGTAGGCGGCACTTTCAGAATGTGTTTTTACTTTAAGTGTTAAGATTCAGAATTTCTGGTTCATCAACTGCCATCTTCACAGACAACTTTAAATTATAATTTCTTTGGATAGTTTGCGCTTCTTTTTCATGTTTTATGTTATCTTCTTAGAGGAGAGTTTCACTATATCTACTTTATTCTCACATAATCATTGTTGTGTTTCCAGGTTGTAGTTGATGTTGGTTGTGGTACAGGGATTCTTTCAATATTTTGTGCTCAGGCTGGAGCTAAAAGAGTAAGACTCTTCAGCTATGCTTATATCTAAGAACCACTGTGATACTGAAATTATCCAAATTAATCATAATTCAAAATTCTAATATGGTACATGATGAACAATAACTAAGTACTCCCTCCGTTACTCTATTTGTGGCACACTTACCTTATTGGGATTTTTTTTAAATGGCACATTTTCCAATTTTGGCAAGATTCCTTCAATTTCATCCACCCATTCTACTTTTTACTTTCTACATTCAATTTCATCCACTCATTTTCTTCACCTAAATTCAAGCACCTACACTTGTGTTGCCACAAATAGAGAAACAGAAGGAGTAATTATTTCTCAAAGGTCAATTTTAGTTTTTAAGATGCCAGTATTTTTTCAATTTATTGTGATTATTTACTGTTCATGTCATGAGTGGATAATAATACAAAAAAATTGGTATTAATTTAGAACACAATGTTCTGTTATTCATTTAAAAGCTTCCAGTTTTAGCAACTATACAACCTTATGTCTCTGATGTAAACTTTCAATTCCAGCAAAAAATACCGCGTTAGCGACTCAACCTTATCTTTCCGACGAAAATTATTGGTCCTTTTTCTCTTGAACCTTTAAAAATTATGCAGTATTACTTTGTTGTCTTGTGCTACTCTCCTCTCCCTCCATTTGGTAATTGTGGTGGAGTCGTTTTGATTCAGAACTCTAGTACATTTTCATGCCTAACTAATTTGGCTAATGAAATATGATGTAGACATGCTTGACTTTTAGCTTTGCTCTCATATATTTAATATTTCTTTAACTTCATCAGCTTTGTTATTTGTTAAGTTTTGAATTTCTACAGATATGTGTTGGATTGATTAAAAATTACCACGCCCTCTTTCCCAGCCAGAAGTTCTTACTTTCCATTTTCGTTTGTCCCACTATTTCCTTATTTGGACTTAAATTTGTGGTTGAAATTTGGCTAACTCATTACAATCCCCCAATTTTCTTGCCACATCAACATGCATAAATGACCGTTCAAACGGTAATAAGAACCTTTGGCTGGGATGGAGGGAGTATTGAATTCAATTTTAAAGGTAATATTTAGTGTTAATAGATACCAGATTATGCAAAATAGGGAATATGATGAAGTCGGAGCAAAATAATATGAAGAATATTTGTTTTCATTTCCCATTTTAAAACTGTTGGACTTGCTCTAGAAGTTCTTATGCTATCATTGAGTTCAATGTGGTTGTGGATCCTGTTCATTTGTTTCAATTAATGTGACATTGGTGATGTTCCTTTAGGTATATGCAGTGGACGCCAGTTACATTGCAGTGCAGGTATCTTTCTATGGAATAAACTATTTGAGATAGAGCTACTTTTTCATTACCTTTGGTATGGCTCAAACATACCAATTATGGCCATTCTAAAAGAATTCTTGATGCATGTTCTTGTGACTTCTTGTTCACCCCACAGAATACTTTGGTTTGATCACATGGAGTCAAGTATTGAGATTGCAATGTTAAGCGAATGCTATGAAAGCATTTCAGTAAAGAAGTATTTGAGAGATTTTGTGTTGTTTAACTGGCCTTCGTAACTGTACTACGAAGTGCAACTTCGAGTCATATTAGGACCTTCCATTAGGATTAAGTAAATTATAAAATTAACAAAGATTCAAATATTTTGATACAAGTAGTTTTCAGATTTTCTCGCAAATTTTGATATCCCCCCTCTCCCATCTACTTCATATTTTTGTAGGGATCCACTATTTAGAAATTCTTGATGTTAAGTGTTTGACTTTTTCCCCCCATCCTCTCTTTCGGTTCATACACCAGAAAATATTCATCATGTACTGAATATTTTAGATGTTTTAATTTTTAAACTTGTGACATGAAACCTCAGTGTCTGGAGTAAAAGCATTGGAATATGAAATAGCTGTTTTGTAAATTAGTGCTTCGTAGGCTTTTGGTATTTCTGCAGGGATGTCTTTTATTGTCTTAATTGGAATCTGAATTCAATAGCACAATCCTCAAAAGTGTACATTTCATGCTCATTTTCTGAAACTGTGTAGTGTGTACTGGATAGCCTTTTTCAACTATTGCTTGTAATTTATTGTAATTTATTGTCCTGACCCCTTCGGACTTTGAGAAAGCTGTCACATTTGAAGAAATTAAATATTGCTGTGATAGTCTATGTTGTGCGGAGAATTTCTTGTATCCTTAGTTGTATAACAGATTTGAAAAGAATTGTTTGTTTTCGAGTTACAGAAATGTCAAAGGTTAAAGTGAGGGTGTTTGATGAGAAGTTTTTATGACAGAATGGAAGATCATACCATTGACTTGAATTACCCCATCTACTTTATTAAATTTCTAAAGGTTATCACATGCAGAAGATAAAGAGCTTGGTTCTGCTTGTATCTATCCTTCATTTTGTCATATTGTGAAATTAAGGTCAAGGTTATGAACTGATTTGGTTTTTATGAATTATGATCAGGCAAATGAAATCATAAAAGCTAACAACTTATCAGACAAAATCATTGTTTTGCATGGGCGTGTTGAGGTATGTCTCTCGTAAATGATCCTTTTGTATTGCTGTCTCTCAGAAAATTTTGGTTTGTATTATCTTGTCAAAACATTTGGAAATTGATGGTTGATCTCAATTTGCTCTATACTACTATGAACACAATATATTGCTTGATTTTGTATCCATTTTAGTTATTTGCAATGGTGGTCGCATTACTGTTTTCTTCAACACACAATCAGTTACCTGTTCTGAAGAAGATCTGGGTTTAATATCTCAACCTCATAGAATTTTATACCATGTGCCTGTATCAAATTTAGTGCTGCATCATCAGCTCACCCTTGCAAGTGAAACTAATAATGTCGTAGATGGAAATCTCGTGAAAGGAAACTTCACTGTATTGATTGTGGAAACCGCTACTGATTTTTAACATTCTTGATGTACTTGACTCATCATCACACAGTTTATGATTGCTTATCTCAAACGCAGACTCTTGCTCAAGCTGTTTCATTACAAGCATTTGTTGTCAAATAAATTATCACCTGAACCTTTTTAGAAGCTTACAGTTCTCAACCCATCCTGGATCATATCCTTAAATATCTACTTCCTACTCCGTCTTGTTTGTTCACTGTTCTTTAAGAATTTGCAGATGTACCCGGTTCTGTATCTTTCCTTTTCTTTTTTTTAATATCTGAAAAAAATGTCAATATTTACATGAGCAAACTTCTTGATAATGGCTGATACTCTGAACATTCTGAACTGTTTTGTAATACTATAATAATGGACTATATAACAATTCTGTGATGTTTTTAAAATGTAGGCTCAAATGAAAATTTTCCTTCATTGCTTATGTGATAAATACTTGGTTCTTGTTTTCATTACTGTATTACTCATGTGATAACAGAATTAGAGATTTTAGCGTATCATTCGCATGTTTTTAACCTTTGAGAGTTGTTCTGAGATGAGACTTCTTTTGTGCAGGATGTTGAAATTGACGAAGAAGTTGATGTTATAATTTCAGAGTGGATGGGTTACATGCTACTTTA
>JAULKM010118285.1:0-21472 GCA_032355605.1 Rubia tinctorum | reverse complement strand
GTTGCTGGAGCTGGACCCGGAGTCCTCAGAATGGGAAGAGTTCTTGCTAGGGATAAAAGTCGGGTTGCTTTGCACCGTTCCTGACCCGATGGATCGACCCACGATGGCCGATATCGTGTTCATGCTGGAGGGATGCCGTGTCGGGCCGGATATGCCCTCTTCAGCTGATCCTACCTCTCTACCTTCTCCTGCATGATCATCGACCAGCTAATTTTTTTGCATTACATGTTTTTCCTTTCTTCAATTTTCTGTCATTAGTGGAGTAGATTTGTATGGATGGGAAGGTTAGGTCTGCATTTGCTAACATTGCTCCAGTATTTATGTCATCATTGGTCTTCCATTATTTGAAAGATTTCGCGAAAACAGCTCTCTCTATTGTTGCAGTTACAGTTGCAGATGATGGAAAGATAAGCGAAAACTGTGAATTTACGAAATCCAACGAGTTGTAACGGCTGGTTTGGTTTAGAATTTTTGTTGTGGAAAAGTTGCACTTTCTTCTTGTTAATTAATAAGCGCGAAGCTTCCACCTGGGCATGAAGGCGGGGTTTTTGTTGTTTGTGTGAGTTGGGACCAAAGTGTTTACAATCGAAATCCGATGAAGAATCACTTTTTGGATCGACTTTTGTCAGTATCTAGTTTTTACAGAGTTTTCATAAAACTTATTTTCCGGCAAAAATGTAGGATCGTGGCAGGACATAGGACCACAAGAAAAGGGTTGAATGAAGATTGTGTGTTGGGTCAGTGACTCTTATTGGTCCGGGTCGGATAAGCGATAATGGGTGGTGACGGTTTTGGGGGACCCGGATAAGGAAATGGGTTCCCGCCAAGTACGAGCGGAAAGTACCTGACTTTTTTCCCAGTCCCGGTCACGTGTCACGTGGATGATATCTGCAAAGCCCCAGTAAAAGTAGCCGTTGGTGTTTAGTGGGCTAAACTGGGTCAGCCTTCTCTAGGCCCACGGTCTAGAAACCACATGGCAACTCAGCAAAGTTGCAGATTAAAAAATTAGTATATTTAAATAGATATATTAACAAGAATATTATCGTATATGATACTTGTTCAATTCGTCGTAATAAGTAGTTTTTAAATATCAATTTTTTATTTACCTTTATTATACGTAGGTAAACATATTAATGATTAAATATAAATTTAAATAGCGTGATAATGATTGCAATGCAAATAAATTTAGGACAATGGAAATATACTTTAGTTCAAATACTAAGACCATGTCCAGTTCAACTTATTTCAGGTCCAGTAATCTCAACTCAAATTTTTCAGCTTTTCTCAACCCTTCTCAAATTATCTCATCTTCAATCAATTCAACTCAGCTCTTCTCAACCATTCTCAGCATTTTTCAACTCCTCTCAACTCTTCTCACCTCTTCTCAACTCATCTCTAATAATTTTAGATTTTTTACTTTCAACTTCATTCAAATATTTTTAATTTAGATTTTTCTAAAATCTATTTTGAATCTAAAAGTTATAGTAAATGTTATTCATATTTGAATGTATAAATTATTATAATTCATAATACTTGAAACTCGATAGCGTTAGGGTTCGAATTCTATGATTACATAATATTTATATTATGTATTAAATATTTAAATAAATTATTTAATTCACATGCTATTATTTATATCATGATTTATTACTAATAATTATTATATTAATATGTAATATAATTAAATAACTAAATAACTAAATTCATATTATCTAATTAAGTCTCACTTGGGTGTTTAAATTTTACTTATAATTTTTACAAGAATTGAATACGGTAAAAAGTACAGTGTAAAAAATAGATAATTATTATAGATAAATTATATCTTAATTATTAATTAGTGTTGTAAATTAAGGAATTATACATCTTCTGCATAGGAGTACCAATATTGTATTCGTTTACATTCATACTACCAAAACTGTTGGTGTATGTTATAAGTTGAATTATTTTACGCTTATGTATTTGGAGTTGTTTGGTTTTAAAAACTTTGTTCTCCAACCCTAAATTTGTAGTTTAGCGTTTCTTATTTCCTACAAATATTTAATAAATAATTTTAATATATTTGCGACCCTAAATTTGTAGTTTCACGTTCCTTATTTCCTACAAACATTTAATAAATAATTTTAATATATTTCGCATAATCGTCATACTCCCTCTGTCCCATCCTATTTTGCATAAAATCTCTTTTTTAGTCAAAGATGCCAAACTTTGATCACATATTTGAATGGGTATATATATATATATATATATGAACGATAGAATTGAAATATGGTTAGATTCGTCGTAACACGTAGTTTCTAAATATCAATTTTTTGTGCCGGTTATCTACACATATTTAAAGTCAAACATGTTTATTGGAGATCGTTAAAAAATTCTTTACAGAAAAGGCTGGGACAGAGAGAGTATTATTAATAATTGTATACATTATATTTGTGAAACATATTTCAATTCACTTCAAACTTGATAACGGCATAATTCAAATTCTATAATCATTATACATTAAATTTTTAAACAAATGATAAAATTCACATGCACTATTCTTTAATCATAATTAATTATTAATATGTAATATAATTTAACCGTTATCTTCTTTTAATTATTTTTTCAGTTAAGTTTGATTTAGTTCAGTTCAGTTCAGTTAAATTTGATTCAGTTCAGTTTAGTTCAGTTTAGTTCAGTTCAGTTCAATTTGATTCAGTTTAATTCAGCCCTGCTAGGCTAGACTAAGTCCATTTCAGTTTGCTTCAGTTCAATTTATATTGTGATTCATTTCACTTCAGCTTTATTCAGTTGGGTTCATTTTGATGTAGTTCGGTTCATTTTTATTCAATTTAGTTCCATTTGTTGCAGTTCATTTTAGTTTGATTCGGTTTGGTTAAGTTATTTCAGTTCAATTTAGTTTAATTCAGTCAATTTGATTTATTTCATTTCATTTCATTTTGACTAAGCTAAGTTCAATTCAACTCTTCTTAGATGTTCTTATCTATTCTCAACTCTTCTCAACTCTTTTCAACGCTTCTCAATTAATCTCAGCTCCAATCAACTCAACTAAACTCAACTATTCTCAAATGTTCTCATTTCTTCTCAACTCCAATAAATTAATTTCAACTCATCGCATACCCATTTCAATTGAACTGGACATAGTTTGAAACTTTTTCTTCTATTGTGGAGCTGAACTCCTTTTAAGGACAAAATTCTGTTTCTTTTAAAAAAAAGTTGTTAGTGGTGTAATGAAATGTGATTTATCATTCTACCATTATAAAGAAAGTGATCCTCCATCTCGTCCTAAAATATTGGCACCCAATCAACGTACATATTTCTTTTTGAAAAGTAAACTGGGTGAGGGAAATTATATTGGTCCTATTGAAAGATTAAAATATAAATTTAGTGGATGAAAAAAAATCTTAATTTAATAAAAAAAGTGCTAATATTAAAAAGTCAAACAAAAGAGTAAAGCGTGACAATATTTAAAGACCGGAGGAGAACTATGTTTATACTTTGAATAAGCTGTAACTCCAATCCTGAAATAATTTGCACCAATTTGGTGTGAATGGTCCGTAATATGTATAAGCTTTGCACTTCAAAAGAGCAAATTGCATCTCATAAAACAAATTGCATCTTTATCACTCTTACATTGCTTACACTAAAAAGAGGAAATTGCATCTCATAAAATAAATTTAGATGAGTTCGACGAACTCACAAACTTTATCAAATAAAAGGCAAGTAATTGCAGGAGAGTGAGTTGGTTGGCATGTCTTTATGAGAAAGGTTTGAGAAAGTGAGCTTGGCGGTTTAATTAGATTTCTGATTTTGTGACCTGTACTTGTTGATGGTGAAATGGTATCTCAATCCCATCTGTATTTCACATGCCTTCTTTCAACGTCTTTTTCACTTCTTGGAGAGTTTTTAAACATTCTGATAGTATACTGCAAAAGGCGATTGATCCGCTCGCCCTCAGCGGTCCATACCAGCCCACACCCAGACCAACATATGAGAGGTAAATCACGGTAGCCCATCATCAGGACCAATGAGCTTTGGTATTGCCTCGGTATTCTGATAGTATACTGATGGTGCTTTGGCCTGTGGGGTTTCTTAACTTAGTAAAGAAGATGAAAAATGGATTCTTTTTTCAATCGTTAGTATTGATGATTATTTTCCTTAAGTAGAGTTTCCTTAGTCATGTATTTAAATGATGATATATGGGCTTTATTCTCAATTCTTCTGTCAAAATTTTTATATGTTACCGAATAATGCATGTTAAGGTGTTGGGCAAATCAGATTCTGACACGTACTTGATAAATTGTTTATTTCCTCCTAAAACACCTCTCACTTTACTAAATATAGAATTTGTGTAATATACATTGGAATTTGATTTGTCCAACACCTTAACATACAACATATTTGTTAACGTATAAAATTTGTTCATCGGCCCTCGTAATCATATTTGTAAGCATTAGATCAGTCAAATAATCTCTCATCATTCTCCAACTTTCGGTTTTTTATAGTAGTTTGGATCAACAACTTGTTGGAGCTTGCACTGTGCATAAAATAATGCTGGTCAGCCATCAGATGGCCGTTAGTCCAGATTTTCAGTAGGAGTATGTGAATTTTATAAGAGTGTGCACGTGATACGATTAGAAGCTGGTTGGGTCAATTATTACGTGCACTTGGTGCAGCTCAGCTCCCACACGATTACGACCAAATGATGATGGAGTGCAAACCAGGATTATGATGTTGTGGAAGAGCCTCTCGTCAATTTTAGACTACTCCAATAGAGGGAGGGATGCGATCTCATCAATTCCCTAGTTCAACTATATACTCTATCCGTCACTCTATTTCTGTCTTACCATAAAAAAATATCGGTGTCAGATGGAAGAGTTTCATCAAGTCACTAGTTGAACTCATATACTTTTTCCGCCCCCGGTTTCTATCTTACCACAAAAAATTATCATTTTTAAAAATTATTAAAATAACATAAAAGTGGAAGTAAGACAATAATATATGGACACTAAATAAGACAGGTAGGACACAATTAAAGGGACGGAGGGATTAGGTCATTTTTAAAAATTTGGAGGTTACGATTTGAGTATAAAAATGAGGATCTAAAAAGTTAAAGAGTAAAATGCTTTAAAAATCCCTAATTTTAGACTGAAAGTGTCAACATAACCTTAGAAAATGAGAAAATGTCGAAATAATTCTAACTTTATTATGTATGTGCCAATATAAGCATGGGAACCGTTGACTCCAATTGTCAACGCTGGAATTGTCCGGGTTTTAAGAAAATGATAGTTTTATCCCTATAAAAAAGAAAAAAAATAATAGTACCCCTGTTGACCGGTCCCGAAAACCTTCTTCTTCACCCATGTTGACTGAAAATCATTTTCTTCTTCCTGTTGCAAAACCCACGAGAGAGGCGAGGGTGTTACTGAGAGGTTGACATGTGGTGTTGGTTGGCTGGCGGGAGGTGCTGATTGGTGGCAAAGTGAGAGGTAAAATTGGGGGAAATTTAAGTTGAAATGGCTGTGGGAATATTCGTCGTTTTGAGTTCGGCCAACGGTTCAATTGATGAATCAACGTCGGAATGTGGCCACACATTTATATTGGCACAATACATCATAAAGTTAGATTAAGTTCGATAGTTTCACATTTTTTATGGTTTTATTGGCACTTTCAAGTTAAAAGTGGAGTTAGAAATGCATTTTACCCAAAATTATAATACAAATTGTGACTGAAATTATTTAAATCATAGAACAATCATTCAATGAAAAGAAGAAGAAGAAGAACGAATGAGTGCGGTTGCAAACAATGAAATACTTGAAATTATAGGCTCGATACTTGAGTGTTACATCAATCTTTGATATGAATAGATAAAAAATGAAAATATACAAATATAATCATTTATAATTGAGAAAGTGTAAATATGGTCATGAGATAATTTTTAGTGCAAAAATAACCCAATTACTTAACATAAGTTCAGATATAACTTTAAAAACTATATTCCGACATTTACTAGCCATTTCCGACCATCGACCAACTGGAAATGATCAAAATGCCATTTGAACCAAATAAAAAAATTTAAAAAGACAAAAATAGCCTTGCCCCTCCTTTGCTTCACCACCTCCACTACCACTCCACCTCCACCATCAGACCACCACCACCGCATTGCCTCCATCTGCCACCGCCTCACGCTACCACCACCACCAGCTAGTCCCCCGCCACCTCCACCCACCGCCACCTGTGCCCCGCCACTGCTCCACCACCTCACCGACACCAAACCCACCACCATCTGAGCCTCGGCACCACCACACCTCTGTTCAACCTCTCCACGCCCCTCCACCTAAACCCATCGTTACCATTATTCCCTCCCCCTCCACCTAAACCCACCACCAGCCCTGTGGAACCCTAGCTTCACCTTCGCCGCCACATCCGCTCCGACCTAAACTCCTCCACCACCGCCGCACCATTCATCCCCGACACCACTCCACCACCACCCCAAATTCCTAACTCCATCGGCGCAGACGATCCCAAATCTCCATCGAATCCCTAGCATCGTCCACCACCTCAACCCCTACCTCTCCACCACCACCAACCCCTCTCCTCACTTGCCATCCACATAGCCACCGCCACCTCCTCCACCATCCGCCATCATTTCCAGCGTCGCTCAACCAAGCGCCAACAAATTGAGACCCACCACCCCCGCCGATCCCGCCGATGAGGCTTTGACTCCCTCCGGCGATGAGGACGTCGATCTCCCTCCCCACCACACCGGCGAGACCCACCTGCTCGAATCCACCGGCGAGAGTTTTTTCCAAGACTTACCGACGGACTGGGAAAGACAAGAAGAAGAGGGGAAGATGAGAAAGAAACAACAATGGATTTAGATCGGCGGAAGAAACAAATAAGAGAAAAATGAAAGAGAATGAATTAGGGATTTATGGGTAGGAATGTAATTTCAACATTTTTGTAATTTTTATTTTTTTACAGATGGGCAAAATAGTCATTTAACTGAATTTCGGCCTTAAACTGCCGAAAAGGTTATATTTGCACATATACTAAAAGCATCCACAATGGTGGTAGACTTTAGAAGCACTTCTTAAGTGTCACATCATGATTTTTTATTTAAAAAAATAGGTAAGAACCAACTACCAACAATGGAAAACACTTCTTAAGCACTTCTTTTTCATTTCAAATTATAATTAATTAAAAATGCAAAATAATGTGTCAATCATTGGTTGGTTGGCATTGCACAAATAAAGAGGTACCCACTCCTTAAATAAGGAGCAACTCCTTAAATAAGGAGCAACTCCTTATTAAAAAGTGATTTTTAAAACTCCACAATGGTCTTCCTTATTAGGAAAAGTTGAGTTAAGGAGCTACCATTGTGGATGCTCTAACTATATAGGGTTATATTTACACTTCAATTATCATAGAGTTATACGTGCACTTTCATGAATTATATAGGGCTATATATGCACTTTACTCGTAAAAAAATGATCGTTGAGTACCTTGATTATGGATGACT
This sequence comes from Rubia tinctorum, assembly GCA_032355605.1. Lineage (NCBI taxonomy): Eukaryota > Viridiplantae > Streptophyta > Magnoliopsida > Gentianales > Rubiaceae > Rubia > Rubia tinctorum. The sequence continues at coordinate 13,953 of JAULKM010118285.1, read as the reverse complement.
TATCCATTGAAGACCTTGGTGGCTGAGTTCGACCATTTAATTATTTTTAAATTATTATTTGAGTTTGTCTCTTGAAAGACGGTCTTTCCATAAGTAATGGAAAGACCAAAGTTTACAGTGTAAATTAGAAGAAATTAAGATAAAATTTCCGGGTTGTATGAACCGGGTTAAAAAATTTATAACTACTACACTTTGCATAATAAAAATTTAATATTGCAACAAAGACCTTTTACCTTTTATTATTATAATTAAACCCCGTATTTCCATAATCCTATGGAAAGACTGTCTTTCCCAATACTTTGCCTTATTATTTTTGCTATATTCATGAAAAATGAGTAATTTTAGGGATAATAATTGAGAAAATTAATGTTATTTTGGAAACTAAAAAAGGGAAGTAAAAGTGGATCGTGTTGCAGAAGGAGAAGTTGAAAAACAATCTAGTAATTCTTCTTTTACTCAGGAAATAGTAAAGAAATTTTTTGGGTCCAAAAAGTTTTGGGCCTTATACTGAAGAACTGATTGGGCCGGGTAGGGGGATTCTGTCGATTTTAAAGCAGGTTCACTTTCGTTAAAGGTTAGTTTCCATCACAAATTACAGAATCCAAAGCCAAAACTATCTCCAATGGAAGCTTTATTCTAAAGGCGAAATTATCTCCAATGCAAACATCAAGCTTCACTTTAAACCTTAGAACATGTATAGTGGGGGTTCGGAGCGGGTCCACTTTTTAATTGAGCCTGAACCGACACTGAAAACTCTCACAATGGGGGGTTAGGAGCGGGCTGCATTGAATAAACCTGCTCCTCCGGCTGGCCAAACACTGCTTGCCCCATTTGGTGGAAATGGCAGAAGCGCGGCTATTTCCTTTGGTCTATGTTGTCACGTGGTAGCCCCTGATTGGGCCACGTGACATAAATCAACTAAATTGTTTTTTTGTCCTGATTGGGACACGTGGCACAATCATTTGGTGCCACGGGTCCCAACCATTTGGTGCCACGTGTCCCAACTATTTTTTTTTAAAAAGAAATAGTTTTTTTAAAAGTAAAAATTAGTTTCTGACATTTTAAAAAATTGAAAAATTTTGATTTTTTAAAATTCTATTTTTTTAAAAAAATTGAAATTAAATTTTGTCTTTTTAAAAAATCAAAATTACATTCTTTGAAAATATATATGGTTCTTTTTAATCATGGTTCATAAAATAATTTTAAAAAATTAAAATTAACTTCAAAAATTAAATTTGAAAAAAACAAAATCCAATTAAAAAATTATAGGTGCATTTTAATTTATTTTACTAGTCATATTTATTTAAATTAAATATTAAAAGTAAAATTAATGAATAGAATAGAGAAAATCTAGTGGGGTCCGTGAAGTGGTTTCAACCACTGTGGAAAGAAAAATCAAGTTATTTAGCTGCAATTTCAGTTGCTGATGTGGAAAAGAGAGATTGATTATATAATGAATTAAAACCGCAAGAGAAGGATCGGTGCGATTTCACCATTGTACATGGGGCCATAGTTGATCTAGATACAATCTGGAGCGGCACCGTTAGAAACTGTAAATTGACCAAAACGTTTTTTTCCCTACTTTTTTCATCAAAATCTGAAGCAGTTATTTAGAGACGCATTATTATACTTGAATCAATATCTTTTACTTTGCTCACGTTACATTGAAATTCTAATGGAACTTCAACATATGCAACACCCCGCACAATTGGAGATGCAGATCTACCAGGGGCTTTTTAAAGCTCAAATATAAGAATTTACCAATTAAATAAAAATAGGCAAAGTTGCTAGGAGAAGCAAACTAGCTGGCTTAACAATTTACAACAGTCAATGTTAAATAAATTCAAAGCCATGAAAATGTATATAACGAATTGGTTGATAAGTATGAGGAAGGACAAAACCGTGGCGACAGTTTATCTAGTTTACATCTGCCATTCAGCTGAACGCACGGCAAATTATTATGATATAAACCAATAGCTGCATAAATAATTCTCTCTAGTCGGCTCTGGATTGGCCAGCACGGGAGGAAAGGATGATCCCAACAATCAGTCCATAGAGTGCCAACGCCTCGGCAAAAATGAGGATAAGAATCATGCCTACGAAAAGCTTAGGTTGTTGGGCATTTGCTCTGCACAAGCAAAATCATAACTTTAGCTGTGACCCTCATAACATGATAAAAGAAATAAATGATGCTCCAGAAAACATGAAATGATACACCCCCTCCCATTAACATGATAAAAGAAAGAAATGATGCTCCAGAGAACATGCTATGAGACACCCCCTCCCATCCCTAAAAAAAAGAGTCCCATTTGTTGGGCAAGGTTATGTTTATATAAATCTTAAATTATGTTGAAAGAGAGGCCACCACATCGACTTGAATGATGCCTCCCCAACTTTATCAGAAGAATAATTTTTATTAAATGTATGAGTTATCATGAATTTGAACATAGCAATTAAAATACTTTTCTCTGGAAACAGTACAGAATCAGTCAATCGGAATTCAGAAGCAGCCAAATAGAGCTTTGTTCAAATTGATGAGAAGAAGATGCAGTAGTTTTAATCAGTTACAACTCTAAACTACATAGCCCGTTTTCCAAATATTGTAGTTTAGTAAGTAAACCCATAAGAGTAGCCTTCTTTCAGCTTCTAGCCAAACTATACTTGTTTTCCTTTTCTTTATCACCCACAAAGAAATCAAACAACTTGATTCTCCTTGTCAAAAAAAGAGAGAACCTGCACCCAGCAATTTTTCCTTTTCTTTATCACCCACAAAGAAATCAAACAACTTGATTCTCCTTGTCATAAAAGAGAGAACCTACACCCAGCACTCCTCCATCATAGACTCGGTAATAAAACGGACAAGTACTGATCCATATCCAACTTTGGGGTGAACATACAACAGGGAGGATCCTTGAAGCTCACATATTAAATCTAAAAGAACGAGAGGATTACACTAACTAAACCCACTAGATTTCCTCCACTTCTTCTCTTTCACAAAGCTCACATCTTAAGTTAGACGCTTGCGTCACAAAGCTGTATCCAATCCATTGTTGGTGCGAAAATATGGAAGAGGCAATACTATACTATCACTCTCTAGAGCTGGAAACAAAGAGGCTTGGCTAGAGCCTAGAGTCCAATGAATACAACGAGTTCAAACTTGCCAGATTCTTATTTTCCAAACAGCATTCTAACAACGGGACACAGGGCAGTGCTAAACCATCAGCCAAAGTAGTCATTGCTGCTAACCAATGCAAGAAAACCGCTCCTTCAACAAACTTAACCATATTCCAACACGAAGTTACTCTCTACGTATGATTCATAAGAAATCCATATTGCACGATAACTTCAGATTTTCAATGTGTTCAAAACGTTTCTGCCCAAGCTACAAAGAATCACATTCTCCGTATAGATTTTCAACCTCAAAATTATTAACTCACATCAAGAGCCTTTTTACCAATTCTAAAAATCGAAAGCTCAATATCCACCAGCATTAGTACTCTCTACTGAATCATCTACTTTGTAAAGTGTTTTACTTACTTTTATTATAACCTCACTGTATGAAATTGGGTAAAACATAATATACAACGAAACAAGCATCAGAAATCACACAAACTTTACAGTAAAACAGCAGATCGTACGAGTTAAAAAACTACCTGACACCAGCATCACCAACAATGCCAATGGCCATACCGGCAGAGAGTCCGGCGAGACCGCAAGCCAATCCTGAAGAAAGATGTGCGTATCCATCGAAAAGGTAGTACGCCTTGGTCTTGGGGTTAATTCCAGTAGAGATGATGACAGCTATGATCAACCCATATATCCCCAGCACTCCCGCCATAACGACCGGCACGATCGATTTCATCACCAGCTCCGGCCGCATCACTCCCATGGACGCAACTCCGACCCCGCTCTTCGCCGTCCCGTACGCAGCTCCCATGCCTAGATTCCACACGAATCAAAACACGTAAAAATCAAACAGCAGAAGAGCATAAATACAGCAGCAAAGCTAGGGTTAGGGTTAGCGGGGAATTACAGGAGAAAACGAGCGCCGCAGCAGCGCCGAGGAAACCGAAGAAGGGAGCAGTTTCATCGCCGCTGAAGACTGAAGACATTATTCCGGTTGTTAGATCGGAATCGGAAAATTGATCGGAGATTGGGATGCAATAATTGGGGATGGGATCGGAGATCGATTGGTGTGGCTTGGGTGTAATACTCTGGATCACAAGTTATTAACTCCTTCCCGTCTTATTATTGCCTTCACGAAATTTCGCCGAAAATGTTGTGGGCTTTGTTTGTCTGTTAATATATTGGGCCTTATTAGAAGCTTTTGTATTTAGACTTATTATATTGTACATACATAATAACTATGGATTAAATTACAAAATAGACTTATTTAAATGTAATAATAATGGAATTAGTCAGTATATAATTAGAGTTTGTCTCTTGAAAAAAAAAATCATAAGTAAGATTAAGATTTAAACTGTAAATTAAAAGAAATAAAGATAAAAATATTTTGTTGCATTAATCAATCATAAACTTTATAACGGATGCACGTTGCACAATAAATTTTTAATATTGCACCCAAAACGTTTTATCTTTTTATTATTCTAATTAAATCCGTTTTCTCATAAGTTTATGGAATGACGATTTTTTCCAAGAATTTTCCATATAATTAAGCATCAAATTAAAAATAGACAAACTTAAAGTATGGCACGTGACTTCCATAAAATTCACGGCCCTCTTATTCTTCTAGAGTTTTGGCAATAACATCGTTTTAAGTGTAGCCTTCCATGTTGGATCAACCAACAAACATAAATCAGTGATTAGTACTCCACCAAGGTTATAGATCAGTTTCCTTTTCCTGTTTGAAATAGAGTTTCTTTTTTTTGTTGAGCTTTAGTTTCATTTGTCTGTCTCAAATATAGATTGTAATATCTCTGGTGATGGATACCATCAACCTTTCATGATTTTTATGTTGAATAAAGTGCATTCACGCCCCATAATTTCTTGTTCAGTGCACATATACCCTTTGATTTTTTGAAAGTACATATATACCTCTGGTTTCTTATTTGTGCACACATACCCCTCGGTTTTCCAAACGCCGATCTCCAATTATAGGGGTGTATGTGCAATTTCAAAAAATTGGGAGGGTTATGTATGCACTTTCAAAAAACTATGGAGTATATGTGCACTAAACAAATAACTCGGGGCTTGAATGCACTTTACTCTTTTATATTTTACAGCTAGGTTTTGAAGCAAACGGCTTTAACCAACTTTATAATCACCGTAGCTGGTGTGGGTGTTGCAGCGCTGCTAATGAGAAGTGACGTCAGACAGTCGGCGATGATCTTCAGGCGCAACGTCCGCCACATTCGCAACTGGCTGGAAGAAGAGTCCACCTATGTTGCCAAGGAGATTGAGAAGGCAAAGCTAAAAGTGATTCCTGCAAAGGATTTTCCTAAGGAGGAAAACCATTAGTGTGCTCACCGGCGGATCTACATCAAAGACAAAAATTATGGGAAATTCGGATAGTAAAAAATTTTTAAAAAAATTATCAGTCCCCTCTAATAATGAAAAAAATTAAATTTTTTTACTGATAGATTAGCCCCGCCATGTATGTATCCTGACTCCGCACCTGAGTGTGCTACTCAGGAGATTCCTAGAACACAAGTTTTTCACCCCTCCCCGTCTTATTATTACCTTCACGAAACTTCGCCGAAAGTGTTGTGGGCTTTGTTTTTTTGTTGTTATATTGGGCCTTATCGGAGGCTTTTGTTTTGGAAGTGTTCAGTGTGGGCGTCTTGAAATTCATCGAGTTTTGGGGAATCTGACAGATTTTTTTAAAATTGTTTTACCATAAACAATAGTAGAAAGCAAAAGCCTCTAATAAGGCCCAATATATCAACGGACGAGCGGAGGTGCTTATCGAGTTGAGCAACTGGATATCGACTTACGCTCCATTAAATACATTTGCAAGCACTTCGATAACATTTATACTTTTAATAATTATTTTGAAATTATAATATTTTACTATTAATTGTATTAAAATAAATTAATTTTATGTTGTTTATATAATAAATATGTCAGAATTTATATAGTATGAAATATACTTAATTATATTTATTGTATGAAAGTTTTAATGATAGTTATAATTTAAGTTTAATCGCTAGCAGACCGTTTAAACTTATAAAATATATTAGCGAATACAAGTTAGTCTTCTCGCGATTGACTTGCTTGATAAATTGGAGTGATGTCAAACTTATAAAAGATAGGGTATGTTTGGGAAAAATGAATTTTCATAAATTATGAAAATATCAAGAATTAAATTGTAAATTAAAAGAATCAAGATAGAATTTTGGATTGTATTAATTGGATCATAAACTTATAACTAATACACGTTCATAATAAATTTTTATTATGGTAGGTAAAACCTTTATATATAAACATAGGTAGTACAGATTTCAAAGCAGTCTTTTGAAAAGTTCATATTTTTATCCCAACCAGAATCGGATGCTGGGGGATGTTGTCGAACAAATGGATCATATTCTTTCTTTTTTAGTGTTTGAGAATCATAAATCTTTGGACGAGGGTGTTGGGGATGTTGTCAAACGCAGATTCTTTATTTAGATGACATATTCAGAGCTCGCACTTTTAGTGAGTTGGTAGCGTAATAAAATCACCATAGTTTTAAATTTTCAATCGAAATTACCAATCATCAAAGTTTGAAAACTTTAACACTTGGTGTTACAAATTATTTTTACATGTATTAAAATATCATGCAAAACCTATATATATATATATATATATTTCATTTATAGGTATTACACATAGGTATTAAACAGTGAGGGTGGCAGCGCTGGCTTATCACAGCGGGGGAGGGTTACGAGCGGCAGGCAGCGTTGGAGAGAAGGATGGCTTATCATGGCGGAGGGAGGGTTACGGGGAAGAATGGTTACGACGGTGGCAGCGCACGGCGAAGGCGGCGCAAGGAGGCGGCGACACACGACAGCAACACAAGGAGCAGAGGGTAGCTACTACATTAGGGTTTGAAGAGAAAGATAGGCTTGTCATACAAGGATATTTTTGTCATTTCATTTTCTAGTCTTGCCTGAATTTATATGGTCAATGCCAGAATTAAGGATTTTGGTTGTATTAGCACTTTTTCTTCTTCGAAAGTTAGGTTTAGATTGACACATATAATAATAAGTTAGGGTTAAATTGACACTTTCTGAGATTGCAGGGTTATATTGACATTTTTGGCCTAGAGTCAAAGTTGTAAATGTATTTATCCTTAATATTAAATGTTCTAAGATTGTGTGACACATATTAAAATTGTCTCAAAATCTATATAATTAGGACATTTCAAAGCGACCCAATATTAAAACTATTGGGGCATTTATAAGTGTCCTAGTAATAAATGTATAGTAGGACGTTTGTATATTCAACGTCTCAATATATGTATAATTAGGACATTAAAAAGTAATCTAATATAATATGGCACATAAAAACAACCATGTATCTTGTCTATAGAGTAGCTCAATATATCGACCCAAGATCTATAGAAACTCGCGATAAGGGGACGTTTTAGAAGTATCCTATGAATGGAAGTATCACAATAGAGACCTATTGGGACACATTTTAGCATCCTATATGGATTTTATGTTGTAGTGTTTTATGAAATTAGTATAATTATAACTGTGGATAAATTTAAGAATAGACATACTCCCTCCGTCCCAACATAAGCTACACATAATTTTTTTCACGGTTTTCAAGAAACATGTTTGACCAATTATATGTTTAACTACCTATTATAACGGCAAATTAAAAGTCGATATTTAAAAATAACTTATTAAGGCGAATCCAACAATATCACATACGATGATATTATTGTTTATATATCTATTCAAATATGTGGTCAAAGTTTGATGATGTTGACTGTCAAATAATAAAAGTGCAGATTATGCTGGGATAAATGGAGTATTTAAATTATAGTGTGTTCATAAATTCTCAGTCCCCTTATTTTTCTGAAGTTTTGTAGCAATAAAATCGTTTTAAATGTAGCCTTTATTTATTAACTTGTTGGACTATCCATTAGATGTATCCTTTATTTATTAACTTGTTGTACAATCCAACAAACCTAAGCTGCTGAAATCGAAAGTAGTGGCAGCTAATAGCAGAGAAAATCAAGAGTTAGTATTAAGAAATAGAAATCATTTTTATTTTATATTTCTTAGATAAGGTTAGTTTTTTTCCAATTGAAATTTACACTATAAACTTATATATTGTGATATGAATACCATCAATTTTTCATATTTACGATATTTAAAGTTTTGTTCTGAAGCAAATGAAGTTAACCAATTTCATAATCATGGTAGCGGGTGTGGTTAATTTGCATGGTGCGCAACCTCGACTGCCACATTCGCCACTAGTTCAAGGAAGAGTCCAGTAACGATTATGAAATTTGGTTTTACCAAATCAACTTAATTTTAATTACGCGTTCCAACATAACCTATCTAATCAAATATGTAATAAATCAAAACAAAACACACAAGACTAGGTTACGCTGTTCAGTGAAATCCAACTACATATGCGGGGCCTAACCCAATTCAGAATAAATCCACTAATTAAAAATAAACAGTACAAAGTACACCATACAATTATACTTAATCTTCTAATTATAAACGTGTGAATTTTGCAATCTCCCCTTACTACCGATCCGCCTTGATCAGACTTCCTTTGATCTCGAAACTCGTCGATGTTGGATCTCCTCCTCCCGAGAAATTAATGTATACGATTATGAACTTTGATCAACATGTCACGATATGTTGGAACACATGTCTGCTGGTTCTCGCAGTACTTCTCGAAAAGATAGAAAATCTGAGTGCAGATTTTTGCAATTAAATTCGTGTGTAATGCAGCTGTGATGTCCACTATAAATAGTCAAATGAGCCGATCGGAATCCTCCATGATTATCTCCCTAATATTCATATTTCTTATATGTTTCTGAAGCATATCCAAATCTCTTAAATAAAAGAATTTTCCTTATCTCAAATATCTCATAATATTCTTAAAATCAAATTCCACAATTGTAGGGATTTTCCATAAATCCATTATGCTTTATTCACGTCTGAATCAATATCGCCAATCTCCATATTTCCATAATCCTACATCACACAATATTCTATCATCAATCAAATCCTTAGCTTTTGGTATGTTCCAACATGGAAAATTTTTCTGTTTAAATTTAGTTCACATGTGCCAACATAAATAATGAAAACCACATGACTTTACAATCTCCCCCTTTGGCATTTTGTGGCCCCAACCATTTTGAAATTTGGACCACAAAGAAAAACTTCCAATTACTCAACATAAGTCTTTCCAGACACCCCTTATGTTGGAACATAGACTAACCACCGGAAATCCAGAGATTATTCAGATTATATCATAACAAAATAATATCTAAAATCCTCCAAAATATTCTCCCCCTGGGGGCCATGATTATGCCAAAGTAAGAAAAAACATAAAAACATAACAACTTTCAGCCACAAAAAATAAATTTGCTCCCCCTGAAATTAACCACTGACTATGTTGGAAAATAACACTTTAAGACCCATTAATTCTTATCAGGAGCAACATCTTGTTCTTTAGATGAGCCTTCTCCCCCCTCAATTCTAGCCTTTTCACCTTCCCATGCTGCAATTTGAATGGTAATAGCTCCCAACTTTGCATCATAGCCATTTGCTTGACTTGTTTCTCATCACCACCAGAAGTAGAAGCTGAGGCTTTGGGTTTCCATGGAAGATCCTTAACATGCCTTATCCCAAAAGTTTTTTTGTTAGGCTTGAGAGTCTCAATCTTCACAATCTCATCTTAAAGATATCCCTTTACTTTTGCATGCTTGGCCAATGCAGAAATAAGACATGGATATACTTGAGCATGCTTCTTGCCACTCACACTAGGTGTGTTGAATGAACCCATCAAATTCATATGCAGTAGTTCCAGTATTTTTGAAGTAGTAATATGCTGAACTGAAGAGTGAGGAGAACGAATTTGTTTACCTTGTTGGCATGGTCCACAAAAATTTTCTTTTGTGGTTGTGAGGATAGGAATACCTCGTACTACCTTCAAGTTGGCAATTTTTACCAAGGTTTTATAGTTAACATAACCGAGTTTTCTATGCCAAAAAGTTCCTTCATCTTGCCTTGAAATGAGACACTTTACCTCTTGTTCTAATAGATAACAGTTGCCTGATGAACGAATACCTGATAGAACTCTGTCTTCACCATGTTTCACTATGCACTTGTCTTTTTGAAATTCAACAGTCATGTTATCATCACAAAATAGACTGATACTCAGAAGTTTTGCCTTCAGGTTTTCAACGAGCAAGACACTCGAGAATGCATGAAATCCTTCAATATGCAATTCTCCCTTTCCAACCACTCGATTTTTCTTCCCATCACCAAAAGTAACAAACCCACCATTATATGGTTTGATTTTTGTCAGAAACTCCTGGGTTCCAGTCATGTGTCTAGAGCACCCATTATCAAAGTACCACGAGTCTCTAGAGTGTGCAATAAGAGAAGTATGAGCAACAAGGCAGGTATTGCTGCGTTTAATAATCCACACCTTTCTGATCATTCTTGATCGTTTAACACCGTCTATGTTGGAACATGTAGCCAGTTGTCGTCCATTCATTATATCTCTGAGTAATCGGAGATATTGTTCCTCAGTATGTCCCTGATACATGCAGTAGCTACATATTAGAGGTTTCCTTTGTCTAGTCTTGATAACCTTTCGCTTTATCTCTGTATTGAAATCAATTGTGATGTCCGAAGGATTTCCAAAGCCAATTCCTTGTCGATCTCCAAAGTTCTTTTCTAGTTTTTAATTTGGTAATTGCTGCCTCGGCCATCTCAGCTCACTTAGTCATGAATTATAGTCTCAATGTCACTTCTTCAATCTCTCTTCTTTGTTCATCAATCAGACTAAGCAATTCCTTCTCCTTCTCTGCCAAGTGACTTTTCTCCATCTTCAATGATTTGTTTATGTCAACAACTTTTAGCCACATGTCATACATATTTTCATATGCCGTGTAGATCTCTCCATCACTCACAACTGGGCCTTCATCGTCACTAGAGATGTCACCAGAACCTGTGTTGGAACGTACAGACTTGTCTTTCTTTGACATGTTGGAACATACATCATCAACATCTGATCCATTGTGAACTTTTGCTCCAAATTCCACATAATTGCTTGTAAGTTCCTCGTCTTCTTTATCGTTTTCTTCATCCTCACTCCATGAGGTGACATAAGATTTTTCTTGCTTCTTTCGGGTATTAAGCACATTCAGCCTGAATGTGCCCAAATCCTTCACATTTTCTACGCTGAATTCTTCCAGGTTGTTTTGCTTCACCATCTTGATTTCTAGTGAACTGCTGATTTCCTTATTCCATGCGTATTCCACGATTACTTCCAAATTCTTGTGCTCGAGATTTTTTGCCAGATCTTTCTTGTGATTTTTTTGTTTACAACCTTCTTCGACATTTTTGAGAAGTTCTTAGTAATGAGAGCAAGTTCTTCGATACCATCATCACTATCAGATTCATGAGTGTCTCGTGATGATGATATTTTGAATGCCAACTCATTCTGAGCTTTCTTTGCAGGTTGTTCCATTGTCATCTCATATGTTTGTAATGATCCCATTAATTCATCCAAGGATATGATGTTTACATTTGTGGCTTCTTCTATTGCTGCGACTTTCATTGCAAATCTTTTGGGCAATGATCTCAGAGTATTTTCCACCAATTTTGATTCCTTGTAAACTTTTCAAAGTTGATACGCCATATTGGAGATATCTCTGAGTTTTCATTAAACACAACAATAGTTTCATCATCCTCCATCTTCAGTTCTTCAAAATTTGTGGCCAACATTTGCAGTTTTGATTCACGTACACGACGTGTTCCTTCATGAACAGTTTGCAAAATATCCCAAGCCTTCTTTTCCTGATGACATGTAGATATTATTTTAAATTGAATTTCATCCACAACCGTGAATATAGCATTCAACACCTTTGAATTTTCTAATGAATCCTTGAGCTCATCTGGGGTCTAAGTTGACTTCTCTTTAAGTTTCTCCTTCTTCGTACTTGATTCCCCTTCTTTCTCTTTTGAGCTAGATTCAACATCCTTGGTAGGAGGGCTCCATTCGGTTATAACAAAGTGCCAAGCCAATTCATCCAATGAGTTGATAAACACTCTCATGTGTGCTTTCCAATAATTGTGGTTTGATTCTTCCAGCAATGGTGGCCGAAATACTGAAGCTCCTTCTTTGGTCGCCATGGTAAAATCCGGATCTCATTATCCCTGACACAACCAAGGTAAGAATAAGTGGCTTAGCTCTGATACCAAATAAAATCTGGTTTTACCTAATCAACTTAATTTTAATTACGTGTTCCAACATAACCTATCTAACCAAACATGTAATAAATCAAAACAAAACACAAGACTTGGTTACGCAGTTCGGTGAAATCCTTATATATCTACGGGGCCTGACCCAGTTCAGAATAAATTCACTAATTAGAAAGATACAGTAAAAAGTATACCATACAATTATATTTATCTTCTAATTATAAACGTGTGGATTTTTCAAACCCCCTTGCTACCGATCCACCTTGATCAACTCCCTCCTACCTCGAAACTCGTCGACGCTGGATCTCCTCCTCCCTAGGAATTAAGGTATACGATTCTGAACTTTGATCAGCAGGTCACAGTATGTTGGAACATATGTCTGCTGCCTCTCGCAATACTTCTCGGAACAATAGAAAATCTGAGTGCAGATTTTTACAATTAAATTCGTGTGTAATGCAGTTGTGATGTCCACTATAAATAGTCCAATGAGCAGATTGGAATCCTCCATGATTATCTCCATAATATTCTTATTCCTTATATGCTTCTGAATCATATGCAAATTCCTTAAATAAAGAGATTTTCTTTATCTCAAATATCTCATAATATTCTATAAATCCAATTCCACAATTGTAGGAATTTTCCATAAATTCATTATACCTCATACACGTCTGAATCAATATCACCTAATCTCCATATTTTCATAAGCCAATATCACACAATATTCTATCATCAATCAAATTCTCAGTTTACCGTATGTTCCAACATAAAATTTTTTTGTTTAAATTTATTTCACAAATGCCAACATAAATAATGAAAACCACATGACTTTACAAATTACAATAAATTGAAGAATTAAGTGATAAAATATCCTTATGTTTTGGTCGAAAGTGTCAATATAATCCTGTAAAATATGAATGTGAAATTATAATCCTATTATTTGCTTGAAAGTACCAATTAAACCATGATAACCTGAATCTGCTCGGAATTTTGTGAATGGACTATTATACCACTGCTTAAAAAATAAAAAATTGGAAAATACTTTATTGCCCCTAAACCCCCTAAATTCTTCTTCTCTCACACCTTGCTTAAGCCATATACTATTCTGCCTCCCCAAAATCAAAATCGGCCATGTTCGTATGTTTCGTCCCTTAAATCAAGAGCAAGGTGTTCAAATTGGAGAATTCCATTTTCTTTCGTCCCTCATATCGGCCATGTTCGTCTCTCACACCCTGCTTCAGCCATTCACCTCAAAATTCAATCTCAAATCCCACCTCAAAGACCATGAAAACCTGAACTTTGTTTCATTCTATCACCCTCCTTACATCCTAATCTTTGCTACCGGTAGCAGCCCGACCCAGGTCTGGTGATGGCGTCAGTACGACTGCAACAGTGCAGCTGGTAAGGAGGAGGAGGTGTCGGCAATTGACTGGAGTGAAGGAGGAGGAAGAGGATGAGGCATCGATAATTGACAGGAGTGAAAGAGGAGAAGGTGTCGCCTACTTCAGTGATCTGACGAGTTCGTTAACGCCAGTTCTGGGCAAAATCA